>BGPR01013125.1:32299-42712 GCA_013235015.1 Araneus ventricosus
AAAAAAGTACACAAGTTACAATGGATATTATTATATAATATTATAAAAAAAAATAACACAATTTAAAAAGGTTAGTTATAAAAAAAAATAATAAAAAAAGTACACAAGTTACAAAGGGTAGTTATTATTAAAAATTATACAAAAAGTACACAAGTTACAAAGGGTGGTTAGTACACAAAAATACACAAAAAATTTCACATAAAATTATGCAAAAAGTACACTACACAGAAAGAGGCGGGTAGGGCTGGGTATATATTAGTTGTGTACACAAATATACAAAAAAAAATTCGTAAAAAAATTGCACAAAAAATGTGGGTAGTTAGTACACAAAAATACACAAAAAATTATGCAAGTACACTACACAAAAAGAGGCGGGTAGGGGTGGGTACACAAAATAGTACACAAAATTGCACACAAAAAATGCATACAAAATTCACTTTTTAAAAATCTTTGATAGTTAAAATTTTTTATTGTGAAATTAATGATAATTCTCAAACTAATATGTAAGTCGGAAAAGTAACATTAACAGAAAGTTTTTTTTCTGTTAATGTTACTTTTCTACTTACAAACTAAAATATAGCCTATTATCAAGATTCTAAGCTAGTTTTATTTTTGAAGGCCATGATTATGATTCATCTGAATTTATACCTCAGAAGCCTTTTGTGAAAAAATAATCTCTTACAATGGGCAAAGTCTATAAAAGCTGTGAACAGTTGGAATCAAATATTCCACATTAAGGTTAGTTTCTACGATAAATTAGAAAATTTGTAACTATTTCAATTAACATTATGCACTAAAAGGCGACAAAGTTATTAGGCGACATCAAGGTGCTAGTGTGTATCATTTAGACCTTTTCCTTACTAAAGTATGAACAGTTGTTGAGTTAGAGAAGTGTCCCGTATCGAAGTTACACGGGACTATTTTGGGACGGACGTTTTCATTTTGAGCCAGAACCAGATGACAAGGACGGCACTTGAACTGAACACCCCTTCAGTGGCGACTCGTGAGCTCAGAAACGAGGAGGGCTGCAAGATAATATTAATCAATAGAATGCAGTTTTAAGAAGCTACTTTATCTTCCAGTAGGCCAAATTTTTTAATACCGAGCCAAATATGAAATTACATGCTTTTCAAACAAATATATTCACAACATATGACATTTACTATTAGTTTCACTAACAATGTAATTAAGTGAATGTTGATGTGACGATTCTGCGGAAGAAGAAAAGATCAGATCTCCACATACACAAATCCCTCCTCGGCATTTCACTCGATAACACTCTTCCAAAAATGAATGTCTTCTTCAAAAGAAATCTGGCCTCCTATCAATCAACCAGATAATCAATCAATAAATCAACAAATAATCAATCAACGAGATGTGTTTCTGTCGACGCAACACAACTTGAAACCAAAACCCATATAAACAGTCAATGAGATTGCCACTTTGTGTGGGAATGAGGTAAAAAAGAAAAATTAAAAAGCTTTTTCTCGTTCAGTTGGCTGCGTGCCAGCCAGACCTGCTCGCCCGGAGGAGGATTGAATCTGCGAGAGCCAGTGGCGAATTTTGAGAATAAAAGGTTCCAGGCGCAAAATTATTTCGAGGCCCCTTCCCAAGAAAACTGACGATAAAAATGCTTTTAATTCTTGGTCTATGCTTACCTTCTCGATTCAATTTGAAGCCAATTCTTATATTGTTATTTCCATGATTTCTAACGTTTGTTTGAGTTCATTTTTTAAAAATATATATACTTCACTATTTGCGAAATACATATACACTATGTCATTTTTCATAAAACCATCAAATAGATAAAGAAATTATAACACCTATGTTTACCTTTTTTTGTTTGATAATATAAAATAATTGAGTGACAGTGATATCTTTCAGTCTTTGCTTCTATATAGAGAGTGTCCAAGTATTCAAATTTTATATTAAATAGGAACCACGTTTCAAAATTGTTTTTAATATATAAAGCTTTAAAAGCTTTTTATTCATTTAAAAAATGAGAAATGAGCCCAGAAATCACTTATTTATATTTATGAACTTCAATGAATTTTACCATAAAGTGAGAACCATTTTATATCCCTTCTAAGTTTGTAGCTGGAATTCACAGTGTCAACTCTTTTGACTCTGTCAAAAGAGTTGACACTGTTGTGTTTTGAACTATACACACTGTTATAAGAGTTGACACTGTTGTGTTTTGAATTCTATATTCTAACAACAATACAGGCAAAACAAAGAGGGAGACGGTACTATTTTTCTCCCGAAACTTTTTGAAAAACAGCACTTTGAGGTAAATTAAGATAATTATTCAAAAAAAAAAATGTAGTTTAAGCTCTACAAAGTCAATCATTAAAATTGTTTTCATTGTTCCTTTCTTCTAAAAAGTTCTGGTCCTAAAAAATGTGAATGTGAATTGTAAAACAAAGCATTGAGTTTCCAATATAATATGAATAATCATCAAAATAGAATCAAAAAAGTAAATTGGTTCATTAATTCAGTTTTCTGATATAAAAAATAAATTTAAATAAACATTCTTCAATTGCAATAAAATAAATTACAATAATCTTAATGGTGACAGAAAGTAAAATTAAACTTCAGAAAGATATTTTAACATAGTGTTAGTGGGGAATTCAAGAAATAAGAGAAAAATTCGAATTGCCAACAAATTCGAATCAAAAGCGTTGAAATTAGCCGAATTACGTTTTAATAATGATTAAACGTACCTTTTTTTAAAGCAGGTTAAGTGTAAAAGTCACTATCATGTCTCAGTATTCTTTTTCAGCTTCTAGCTACTTTCTGAGAAAGCCACACAGCGGCCTTTGCGGCACTCCAGGTAATAGAAGGGACCATACTGCTCCACATGAGAGCAGAACAGGAAGCAGTATACGTCAGAACAGCCAGATTACGCAAAACATCTAACTACAGTAACAGCAACTTCAACCTCAATAACTATGAGGACGGAACAATATCCACTAAATTCCACCCAGCAATTTTTCACCTAAAAGACAGAATCTCTCTAAATAAACAATTCCTTCCAGCACCCGGCCTCAACATTTACACTGACGGCTCAAAGATAGAAGACCAAACAGGCAGAGCCTTCTGTGTCAAGGAAGAAGACGCAACGAAATACAAATGGATGGCGCAACTACGTCCCCTCAATACAGTCCTCCAAGCAGAGCTTCCTGCTGTACAGGAGGTTTCACTTTGGGCAAGAAAAAACAACCAACAAGTTAAGGTATGGTCAGACAACGAGTCGAGCCACATTCCGTTGCTTCAAATGACACCAAGCGCTCTAGTGCTCAACAAACACAGGAAATCCTACTGAAATCTACAAACATCAAACTTGAATGGATTAGGGCTAGCCAGAGGCGGACGAACTAGCCAAGAAGGCAACACAGGAGGGAACTCCCACATACATCCCAGCGCCAAGAAGCCTTATGAAGAGTTTACTACGAAAAGAGTCCATCATCCGCTGGAAAACAGAATGGGATAATGGAGAAACAGGCAGGAATGTTTACAACGTTTTACCTAAAGTCAAGATAACTCCTTCTCCTTGGAAAAGGCCCGAAAAAATGTTCGTCACGGCCCATTCCCGAAATACCTTAAACGATTCAAGATCAGAAACAGCGATTCTTGTGGCTGCGGCTACCTGGGAAATTCCATACACTATACTACAAGCTGCCTGTTTACAACCTCATACCACCTAACAAAACCGTCAGCTGATCTAGAACCACTTTGGTGGAAAAGAGTTCAGAACAACAAAATTTTTAGGGCGAAAATCAGAAAACTCATCCACTTCTTCACAGAAAATGTAGCACTCCTTTCTCCAAAAGAGTGTAACAACAACTAGCCAAAGACTCAATTAACCCCAGGTCCTTATCTTCTCTCTTCTCCCATATAAAAGGCACCACCCTCTCAAAGTCGTCAACACAAAGAGAAAATCTTCCATCTTTTCTTAAGACGATACAGGACATTTCTAAGAACCTGCCACATGTAGTTCCTCTGATGTCAAGTCAATAGTAAAGAGAATCAAGACTGTCAGTCCCAATCTCGTAAGGGGTCTTCATACTCTTCTCTGCAAAGATAAATTTCCACATGTAATTTAACATACAATTATACTAGTAAACTGTGCATTAAAAGTCCTTTTCATGAACAGTTTTATTCTTTTGTACTCTTATGTAATATAACGTAATTTTTTTTTGCTCTTGCTTTTTCAATAAAGTTTTAAGCATATTCAACCAACCGACATGGAGCTGTCCTGGTTCCGAGTTCGGGGGCATGCTGTGGTGTTAATGTTTAACTTTGCTAACTGCTGGAGAAAGTCCAATAGGAACTTATGGGCATCTGCGGTGTAGGCCATAAGTCTATTAGGACCAGCCCATTTTTAATCCTTTTTCACAAATACGGCAAACAGAAGACATCATCAAATCACACGATTTTTAAGACGTCCAGCTGGAGAATGTTTCCAGGTTAGGGAAAAAAGGGATTTTAAAAAGTTTCTTCCATGGTTGAGTTTCAATGTCTCTGGACACAGTTACCACGATTTTCTAAGAGAAGTGCTGACATTTTAAATAAGAAATAACGACCGTAAAATTCAGAGATAGATATATTTTTTCCAGCACTAAATACCAAATAATAATAAATAAAATATAAAATAGAGAGAAAAGATAGACAGAATAATTAAATAATACTTGTAAAAACTTGTTAAATATACTGGTTAAAAAAGATTAATATTTCTTGTTTAAAGATTGATTTTTATCTATTCTAAACACTTCCTGCTTTTGAAAACTAAGGAATGCATATATTTAATAGAGAAAAAGGATCCAAAACTTCCAAACTTTTTTTCAAAGAATAGATGGTTGTTCTTTTTAACGGGATAAGATTGTGACAGGTCTTAAAATTTATGAAATAATTTATTATTTGAATAATGTAATTATTAACATGTAACAACCATACATATGTGAAGTTGAGTTTTGAAATTTATTTAACAAATAAGAATTTGGAAAAGGAGTGGGTGGTATCTGTTTCACAGATGGTTTAAAATTTTGAATACAAATATGATACAAAAATATTTAACATATGCAATTTTGCCAACAATAAAATTTCCACTTAAAAATCACAATTTAAAGAATGCATATAATCATAATGGCAAATGATTTAGAAGTAAACAAATAAGTAAACAGATCACCACTCGATTATAAACTTTAAATATTTTAAAGTTAATGGCCTAAAGTAGTATTGTGAGATTAGAATAACATCCAAGTTCAATAAATAATTTAATGAATACATCAGATCAGGTAAAATTCCCTAGAAGTCAGTGTGCTATGAGAATAATGAATGACAGACACATGTATAGAAAATAAAAACAAATTTATTTAAAAATCTAGTATTTATTTAAAAATCTAGTATTGTATGTCTTGGCTAATATATATCACTACTAAACGCAAATCAAAATCTTACATTCTAATATGGAGAGGGCCCATCCACTAGTAAGCATTTGCTTATAAATTCATAGCATGTTTTTAAGTTGGTTGTGCATCAAATACTACTTCACACAAAATATATCAACCCATTACACTATTTTTAAAAAATTAAAATGAAGTGGTACTTATATCATTAAATTGCTTGAATTTTAGTTGATCCAGTATTTGAGATGGCAATTTTGATTAGCAATAACAAAGCACTCTAAATCAACATCTGTTCCTTTCAAAATTTAAACATGTATGATAGTTCATAATATGTGAACACTCAAAAAGGAAAACCTAGAATTTATTTATTTTAATTCATGAGCAAAACTTCATTTATCATTCTGAGGATGAATAAGTTATCGCATTAATTCTTTAATAATAGAACATATGTTGAGATTCACTCTCACACTCATTATTTTTAGTTATTCTTTAAATCACCATTTAATTTATTAGCTAACACTGTGAATTTAGTAAAATATATTCAAATATAATTATTCAGCTTATTGCAATTCTTCTAGGTTTTACACAATTACACTAAAAATCTTGTCTAAATCTTAAATATATCACCTTTACATGAGAATTTACACTGGTAAAACACTATTACTCGATACGTGAACCATAAATTATTCATTGTGAAACAAACATCAGCTGCTGTTAGTTACTTATGAATCTACTAAATAAAATTTACATATTTTGGACTAAACTTTTAAATTTCAAAGATTAAAATTACTTAACTGACAGGGGGTGGCTGGGCGACTCATTACGGTATCATTCTGGCATGACTCGTGCGTAGTATCTTGGCATCCAATGCATCGTGCACGAGTCTAATGCACGATGGCAGGACTACATTTTCCTCAGGCAGTCTTGATGACACGACCACTGACTGATGATCAAAAGTGACAGGACCATTTTCCTCTGGCAGTCTTGAAGACACGACCACTGACTGATGATCTAAAGTGACAGGACTTCATATATGTCAAGCTCTGAAGATTTCTGGCTCGAACTCGGCTACTTCTTGTTTTCCTCCAACTTTCAGAGTGTAGAAATTCATGTAATGACCGGTGAACTGCAATACAGTCCGGGTGCATCATGCTCCGCAACATATGGATAATATGTATGGAAAGTTTCGTATTTTCAGTCCAGTCATTGGTGACATCAGGAACAAAGATTTCTCAAATCCATTAGCATCTCGTACACGAAAAATGCAGATCATACCATCTGCTCACGGGTTTCCACTTCGGCCTTAAGTAACACATAAGAACACGGTTTAACCAGCAGCAAGGATGGTCGCTTCAACAGCAACATAGCGTAAAGTTCATGAATCCTAACCCTAATGTTAGGGTGTTACATGGACGAGTATTCTGTTTCAAGACACATCGAGCAGCTTTTTTCCTCGGATTGCATCACTCTTTTCTTTTTTATCCATAGAATCCTTTCGTCAGGCAAATCTTCTTCTCTTTTTTTCTTTTTCTTGCAGACCAAAAAAAAAAATCTCCTCCACCACGCACAAGCCAGCGATTTTGAATCCCGCGGTGAGTCGCCAAGCCGCCAATATCTTAAAGAAAGCAAAGGCACAGTGATAATTAAATTTTCCTCGCTACGGGAAGCCAACCTCGCCAACTCGATCACGAGGGGTTAGAACGCGCAGATAACTGCCACGTCTAACCCAATTGGAATGAGGCTGCCTTATCTCGTGCCAATGAATGGAGTTATTCTTTAATTGGGAAAAGAGGGGTTTTTCAGGAAATTTACTGTTTTTATCTGTCAAAATGGAAAGGAAAATGGGTGTATAAAGCCATGTGGTTCGTTTCCTACAGGACAAGCGTTTCCGTTGGACAGAAAGGCCGACATTCTTCCCCTAGAGGAAGTATCCAGCGGTCATCTTTTGAAAAGGCGCGTAGGATTGCAGCCTTACTGAGTTTGTCTAGGTCCGAAAATTGGCTTCGACACCTGCATTCTTAGGGGGATTAAAAAAATAATAAAAACGGTGAAACCTGTGTATAACGATACTGTCTCTAACGATAAATCTCTCTATAACGACATTTTCTATGATTCCGGCGGAATTCCTATCAACTCAATGTATTTTAACCCTCTGAGGGTTTCACACGTATTTCTACGTTGACCTTGGACAACCCCAAAATCGTTAAACACGCATTTCAACGTGTGGTCGAAAACACCCCGAAATCGGTTTGCACTGAATTTTACGTTCATTGTGAACTGTCTCTAAAGTGTAACACACGTACTTTTCCGAATTTCTTACCCCCCTTTCTTGGTTTGACATCTTGATTGATTATCCGGGGAGAGCACAGGTCAACACAATGAAGACTGATAAGGATGTACTTACTGCAAATTGGAGATGGCACAGGATCCGAAACCCCACTCTCCCCTGTGGTGTGGGGAATTTTAATGCTATTTGCATTGAGGTTATATTTCCGGAAGAATTGCAGTGTCGGGTTTTTTTTTGTTTAATGTCAGCCTGGTTTGATGCTATATTATGTTTCAAGTACTATTCTTTTAATACAATTTATGTGATATAAGATTTTTTTTCAATGCCTCAATGCTTTAAAGATCCATATCGAATGGTTACGTAAAATAGATATTGTGGTTTAAGTAAAATAGATTTTGTTCCAATACCGCATTCAAGCATAAAAAAATTGAAAGCCTAGGGGAAGCTAAGAAAATCTGCTGTTTATATATAGTTGAACAGTGTTCTTGAATCAACACATTTCACCCACGTTCAACTAGTTTTATGATATTAATGTAAACTTCGTTCATATTAATAATCTCCATCTACTCATTTTTCATTTATAAAAATAGAGTAAAATTAAATTTTTGTCAAAAAATAGAGCAAGTTTTAAGGTATATGAAAATGATGCATTATTTTTATTGTTTTATCTTTCAGATCAAATCGAAAATTTCAGTTTTACAATTATTTCATTATATATGTATTTGATTTTTATTAAAAAAATTAATTTTCTGGTTTAAGTGTAATTTTTTTAGACTAGAACAGATTTTAACTTCATTATTACAACATTTAGAAAAATATCTTTTAAATTCATAAAAATTACAATGAAAAAATTCATTCCGAAAGATAATTATCATTTTATTAAATAATTATTAGCCGGAAATTTATTTTTAGGTCACTCTGAACTGAAAAAATAACGTACATGGAAATAAAAATTAAAGAAAGTGGAAAAAAATTTTATTTTTTATATTGTAAAATATTTTCTTTTTGTTAAAGGCAGGGGAAAATATAGTTTAGATGAAAACGTTATCGACTAAATTTAATGTTTGGGTGTGTGATCTTATCAGACTTTTAATAATCTTATTATGAGACTGATAATATCTGCAGCTTAACTCTCTTACGTTTATTTGAATAATCAATGAAGATGTTTATTTCTTGCTTAAAATAAAAGAAGACAAAAATATTTCTCAGAAAATATTATACGAATACTGTATTTGCGCATTAGTTCCTTGAAGCACAATTTTTTTCCTGATGTGTTATTAAGCATTCTTCTATAACTGATTAAAACTATATAGCTAAATTGAATTGCTTTCGGTAAATGCATGCCAACTGCAAGTTAAATTTTCATTCATGCTCTGAGAAAAGAAATCCACTAATATATGTTAGAAACCATTGATACATCCAGATCCACTAATAACAACTTTGAAGACTGATCTTTCAGTAATAATAGCAGTCTCTGGCTTTGGATTATTTCAAAATATTACCGTCACCTGCCAGATCATGTGTTTTATTACATTATCTTATGCGTGCATGCTGTAATTTGTAGGTGTAATTTTTTTTTAATGCAGAGTGTAGTTTATCTGCTCCATTTTCTTCATTCTGAACTTTAATAAATAATATTTCAACTGTAAATAAAATATTTATTTTCTATATGTTTTGACATTTTTTATTTTATTTAACTTATTTGAAGAGTAAAGGGTCAGTTTTAAGCTTGTTAAATTTGCTTTATATTTTCGAAAAGAACGGTACGATACGAAACGGCCCCCAAACTTTTTTGTATTCCTCACCGAGAACGGCCAAAACATCTATGAAGTGTCACTATTTTGTCGTCAATTAACAATTTTTACCAATGATACCATTTTAATAACTTTTACTGATCTTAAAGAGCACGGGAATTTTGTCAGAAGTATTTCTTCATTGAATCAATCATCCTATACCCACTGGCGGATTTTGTCAGTATGGGGGCACAGGCGCAAAATTGCTGTGAGGCCCCTCCCCCTACCCAATGTCGAAAATTCATCTTCGGCTTAGTATTACGATATAGATCGAATAGGTTTTGAGGCCCCCTAGATGCACGAGGCGAGCGCCTCTAACACCTGTGCGAAAAATCGCCACTGTATATACCAGTCCTCTGCTACGCTCTTTCTCAAACTAATTCTCTATCTGTTTATGTCACATGTTTTTCACGTACAGATAGACATAACCATCTGTTAAAAGCACTGTATCGGGGAACATCGTTGTATACTGCTGATACTAATCCTATTGAGAGTCTGATATTATCTGCAGCTCAACTGTGTAGAGATTATTTCAATTATCATTGAAAATTTGTATTTCTTCCTAGAACCCAAAACTATTTCTAAGAAAATATTATTTCTTACTTCAGAGACTGCATTTATGCATTGGTTCCTTGAACCATTACAGTTTTGCTGATTTGCTATTAAGCATTATTCAATATGTGATCAAATCTAAATGCTTAAATTCCAGTGCTTTTGGTAAATCTTATACCAATTCTGAGGTGAATTTTAATAAATGCTATGAGACAAGAATCCACTATTATGTGTTACAAACCTTTGATATATCCGATATTAACAAGCTTAAGGACAGTTCTTCCAAAAATAATAGCAGTCTCAGGCATTGAATTATTTCCAAATTCCACCATCACATACTATATAATGTGTTTTATAGCAATATCTTGGATGT
>BGPR01013126.1:0-42707 GCA_013235015.1 Araneus ventricosus
TATATGAAAGGTATTCGTGGTTGTAGTCAGTAAAAAGCCGAGTTACAGTCTAATTTTCCTTTATTATGGGAGAGTGACGGAGTGTACGTACATCTTGGTTCCAGTTTTCAAGCCAAAAAAGAACAGAAGATCCCTGCTTTTTCTCAGGTAGAGATTTAACAGATAGACACGTGATCAAAGTGAAGGGAATAATAGCTATTTTTAGTAACTTATGTAAATATTTTAGGGGAAATGCATGGCGGCAATAAGTTGCTGATTTCGAGATTCGTGTGCGCATGAAAACGATTAAAATATTTTTTTAGTAATGAATATGCCAAAACGAGAGATTTTATATACCTCCAGCTCAGGAAGTAGAACGAAATTGGAGTGTAAAAAATGTGATTTTGGAATACATTAAGACTTTAAAATATATAATATTGGAATTAGAAATAAAATTAAGTGAGATTATTACATATATATATGTCATTATGTATATACAACATATATATAATAAGATATGTAATAAATATAATTAAAAGGTATATAGTTTTATTATAACTCTGTTAAATATAAATGCTTTCTACACAAAAGAACGATTAATAAATTACTTCGACTTAAATTTAAATGTTGAATAAAAAATTATCACATAAAGTCTTTGAATACTTTTTTTAAAAAGACTCATCACACCTACATTTTTAGAATTTCTAAGGAACAAAATGGTATTCTTGATTAAAGCCATACCGTAAAATTTAATTTTCATACTAATTCCTCTTAACAATTACATGTAACTCTTAAAACCACAATTAGACTCTGGAAATTTTGGGTCTAGAAATTTTAACGAATTCTTCCTTTCAATTGCGATACATTTTGCATTTAAAAGATCATGAGTAATAAATTACCGCTGTTTTGGGATCTGTGATTTCATTCTCAAGTTAGACATTGAAGCAACTAAATTCAATCGAAATAGCTATAAAAGATTGAACATTTGTCCGAGAGTTAAACATTGTAAACAGAAATAATGTCCACAATTCCTCATAATGCAGTCCCTGCAGAAAAAACTAAATATAGTAAAACCCCGGTTAACCGAAACTCGGGTTAACCAAAACCCGGGTTATCTGATATGTCTCTGAAATCGCAAATCTAAAAAACATGTACTGTACTGCATGGAAATGATCCCGAAAGTGAGACATTTTTGCAACGATATTCCCACTTTTTTCTTTTAAGCCACCCTAAGAAGGCCAGTGATTAATTTTTGAAGGCTAAGATTAAAATTAAGGGGGCATACGATTGTTAAACCTCGAAAATTTTCGATTTTATGAAAAAACTATATAATATTTCCCAGTCTTTTCTGAACAATTTAAAACAATTCGCGTTAAAAAATTCCCATAATTACGAAAGTTATGAAGGAAAATGTATCAGCTCTTCAACGCAAACATTGAATATAGCCATATTTTTAATATATCTTCTATATCTCAAAATGTTTTTTTTTTGATATTGCGCGCACGATATCTCAAGATCTATTGAATATTTTTACATAAAATTTTTACCGAACATGTATTTTGCTATATTCTACAAATTGAACCATCTTTTTGTACATATTTCTCCAAAGAAGTTTTTTGGGGGTGGTTTGAAAATTTAACTATTTTTATTTTAAATTGGTATATAAAATAGAAATGAAAATTAAATGTTAATAAATTGTTGTTCAGTTTCTTAAACAGACTGTTTGGATTGCTTTGATACCCTAAATATTGTGTTTAGACAAATATTTTATTCGTAATCATGCTCGCAACGTGTCTTTCTCATTTTTTCTCCAAAACTTATACCCATATTTATTACTATCTCAAATAAGTACATGCGAATATGAAGGTTTCAAAATGTGTGTACTGTAAGAAAAAAACAGATATTTTTCTAGGGAAAAAAATTGAGTTTGTGAATTGCATTGTTTCAGAGATATAACGTATCGAATTTGACAGTTTTCCACCATTTTTTCGAGGTTTAAGAGTCGTATGTCCCCTTAATGAGTATTGCGAATATTGTGCCCGACGGAGGTTTAACTTTAATAAAGAACATGAGTGTATCCTACAGAGAGAGTATGAATTCTTTTTACACTCAAAATGTTTCAGAATTACACTCTATAATTAGATGCAAGGTAGTAATAGATGTTCATGGCTTCATCGAAACGGCTCCCTACCCTTTTAACGGCAAAAATATTTCAGCTGAATGCTTTGAAAACGGCCTCTCTGTATCTAAATGGTGAACGCAAATGTTTCGGTGCCGGTTTTCTGGTAATAAACAGAGAGCAACTTACTATATATATATAAATATATACGCTGTAACCGGTTTAAGAGTAATAATCGAAGAACGACTTTCTGCGACGCAGCCGGTTTTAGAATAGTCATCAGAGAGCGACTTTCTACGTTTGAGCCGGTTGGAGTGTTAATTCGGTTAACCGGAGTTGTACTGTAACGCAATTTGCTTTGAAAATCTAGTAGTGGATCCACTGTTCTACTGCTTAAGATTGAGAGCTGCCACACATTCAAATCTTATTCATTATACGAGGTAGAGTCAATAAATTTCCGGAATGGTCGCCTACATTCACGCAGGTGTTCGTTGGAGGAGAAATATCTTTTTTGGAGGTTGGCAGCACTAATAAGGAAAACACAGAGCCATCTGGAATTCATTTCCGGTACTGTCGGCGTTAGCTGCAGATCATTTCTGACAAAGAGAATTTTTCATTCGTCGGATTTTGAAATGTCGTCTTTAGAGCAGCGTGCAAACATCAAATTCTGCGTTTTGCTCGAGATGCTGAAGAAAGAATACGGAAACGATGTCATGAAAAAAACGGTTGTGTACGAGTGGCATAAGCGTTTTCGTTTCGAGGGAAAGTGATGTTGGAGGTTTTCTTCTATTACGATAGCATTGTTCACTAGGAATTTATTCCTGAATGCCAAACTGTCAATAAAGAACTTTACCTGGAGTTCCTTAAATGACTGCGAGATGCAACCAGACGAAAACGACCTGAAAAATGGGCAACAAACGATTGGTTTCTTTTACACGACAATGCTCCATCACATCGCGCTCTGATTGTGAAAAAGTACCTTACCAGACACAGTGTTACCACTCTGGAACAACCTCCTTATTCTCCCGACCTAGCACCAGCGGATTACCTGTTTCCACGGCTGAAAATGAAATTGAAGGGACACCGTTTTGTGGATTCAGATGAGGTGATCGAAAAGGAGACGAAGCAACTGAAGGACTTCTCAAAAAATGGATTCCGGGAGTGTTTTGAACAGTTATACGAAAGCTGGAAGAAGTGTGTGGA
The DNA here is from genome assembly GCA_013235015.1 of Araneus ventricosus. Lineage (NCBI taxonomy): Eukaryota > Metazoa > Arthropoda > Arachnida > Araneae > Araneidae > Araneus > Araneus ventricosus. Next base: position 3,302 of record BGPR01013126.1, read on the forward strand.
TGCAGGAGGAAAGTGCTTTGAAGGTCAATGAGGTAAAATTATTGTTCTATTTTGTAATAATTTGTAATTGACCTATTGGGAGAAGTTTTTGACCCTACCTCGTATAAGTTAAAAATTAGCATTATTTTTAAAAAATGACTGCAAGTCGTTGTTTCTTACCATGGACTCCTCCCCAGAACATGGTAATCCAGAACACATTAGGTGCCAAGACGCACAAAATTCCACCAACGCCAGCTAACAAGCCTCCCATGAGTACTGTAGCACGAATGCCGAAGCGCTGTCCCAATACACCAACCAAAGGACCTGAAAAATAGGTTATATAATTCATAAAAATAGATTTATTTCTCTTAAAAATCTTGATTTCTTCGTTGATTGATGATGAAGTAACTGATATCGGAAAGTTCTTAGATTGATTTGGCAGAATGTTTTAAGAATAGCCTTCTCACTGCTTTAATTTTTAAAAAATTCTGAAAACTTCTATCTAAAAATTTTTTAAGTAACCATATACAGTAACGCACCGTTTATACATCTTTCAAGCGATTGATGTAAAACGAAAAGACGTATAATCTAAATCTTAAGAAACAACTTTGATTATTGTAAATTTAAGCTTACTACTTCAATTTAAAAGTAATAATTTTTAAATGGTACTAGTTCATTACTACTCATTATGGAAAGCAATAATTAAATAGTACTAGTGCATTACTACTCATTATGGAAAGCAATAATTACATTACTACTCATTATGGAAAGCAATAATTAAATAGTACTAGTGCATTACTACTCATTATGGAAAGCAATAATTAAATTTTAAGATTAAACATTTATCATAAAAGGGAGAAAAATCTTACCTTTATTGCATAACTTGAGTACTAATTATACATTTCTTACACGATTTATCTACAAGCAAGTTGGCGTTTAATTGAAAAAATCTTTAATCGTCTGCTTATTTTCTGTGAGTATGAAGTACAGTACTATGAATCGAATTAAGATTATGGAATGTTTTTTCATTGGTCTTTTAACAAAAGAAATAAGTTCGACGTTTTTCAATGGAGTCCATTGGGTCTTTAAACAAAGGTGGAACGACGTCTTCACATTCTTTTTCATCATAGCTTAAATTAGCACCAGATAATTTGTCTTCTATCAATTCATCAATTTCATTTCAGAGTCTTGATATCCAGCAACATTACAGTTTACATCTAGAAAAGATGAAATTCTCACCTTTTAGAACGTGGTGGGAAACAACCTAGTAGCAAGCTTTGTGTCGTGTAGACAGAAAGTTCTTTATCATGACAATGATTACGAAGTGAATGGATAACTAGGAAAGTCATGAAAATGTAAAAACACGAACTAATGAAAACTTATAAACATGTACTTTTACTGTATCTTCCTTTCACATCAGAAGAGACATCAGAACAGGAAAATAATTCGATTTTTAAGATTTATATCCAGCCAGTTTAAGTTTAAATCTTAATGCAAAATAATTTGCCATGATATCTCTGACCTCAGAACCAGGGTTTGCCATTTGGGTTTTTTTAAAGACCATTATGGAAATTTGGCCTTAGAATTTAGCGTTACATAAGCGTTTTAGCCGGAAATAAATGACAGAAAAAAATATAAGCAGCTGAAGGCGGACAAAGGTTCATTTAAAATTTAACAATCCTTCAGGGTTGCCAAGCCAGTATGGTGGTCAAGGCCTAATCTACAATATGGCCTTGGAATGAGATTTACTGGTTATGGCGTGTTTATTACCGGAAATGATAATTAAGACAGAAAAAATGGCAGCTAAAAGGCAGGGACAAGGTTCATAAATTTACGTAATCCTTTCCAGGGTTTGCCAAATGGCCAAGTATTAAATTTGGTCTTTTTTCACTTCAACAGGCTTAGGAATTTCATTTGTCCCTTTTTGGCTTTATTTTCGTTAATGACTTTTAGAACAATTTTTAACTACTTATTCTATTTTTTTTAATAAATTTTTGACATTACACATTTCAAATGATATATAATGAGTTGTTAAACGAAATAGCTCCTGAATAGAACAAGAATGTTTTAAATTTCTTTCACTTAAATTTTAGTTTAATAATAGAACATTGAACGTATGCCTATCAAGTGGGATTCGTTTCCATGAAGGATAGCTGTTTTTCTAATAGCAAATGACGTTTTCAATCAATTTGTCAAATTTAGCCTTTTTTGGCCTTATTTTCAAGAAGGTTTGGCCTTATTTTGACCCTGCTCAGAACATCACACGAGTAGAGGAATGTTTTCAATGACACCGAAAAGATGCCAGCGGCGTCTGATGTCAATTTTGTATAAGACATCAGTATGATGTCGCGAGTAAAACTAATGGTAATCATCAGTTGTTAAGAGATGTGCATTCTACGCAATTTTAGAAGTAAACAGAACTCATTGAACTCAAAACAAATTTTTCTGTTTTCAGTACAGAAACCAAACATGGCGCCCAGTGTAATTATTTCATTTTTATTCACCTACACAAAGAAATTCATTCTAAATTCGAATCGTTGTAAAATGTGTAGTTTTCATGTGAAATTTTTTGTAGGATTTAAAAGAATTCCAGGAATGAATAGATAGTATGACATAATTTCTTTAAAAAATGAAGGAACTTACTATAATCTTTCGTTAAAATTTAAATTCTGATTCTCAAATTCGAGAGATATTTAAAAAGTCGCGGTCAAATAAGTATATGGAAGGTTCAGGGTAAAAGTTGATCAAGTCGACGAGATTCATTTCTTGGATTTGATCAGATCCATTTAAGATAACAGTGGACTTCTAATTATTCTTACTGCCTGGTGGATATAAATTGAATTATGGACTTGAATCACTATCTATCTCTGCTAATGATAAAGGAGAATGTGTGTGTGTGTTTGCGCTCTACAGGGCAGACCGCTGGACTTAGAGGTACGAAATTTGGCACAATCATATTTTGGAGAGTGGGAATGTGCACCTCGGAGCCCTTTTTATGAAATTTTAATTCATTAAGGGGACTTGGCACCCCCAAATTTTTTTTCTACAATTTTGATCAACAAATTAAAATTACAAATTAAAAAATTTTAAATTTTTTAAAAAAATTAACCCTTTTTTTAAAATGCTTCTTCTCATACAATTTTTAATATTTTTTCTCCAAATTTTTTTTAAAGGGACCTCTCAATGTACTTAACAGTAACAGGGATCGGATTTTTGATATCTACATTAGTTTCAGAGAAAAAAAATTTTGTTCAAAATTTTGTGAAAATTTTTGGAAAATATGAGAATTTTTCACTTTGTAAATTTTTAAAAAAATTTCTAATCAAAATTTTTACAAATCCATCCCTAATTCTATTAAACATGCATTTGTGAGTGAACAGAAAAAATTTCAAGTAATTAGAATAAAAAGAGATCGACTTTTTTCATTTTGTAGCAGACACAATTTTGGAAAAAAGCAAACTGAGAAAAGCAGCTTTAAAGTTTTAAAAACAATAAAATTGTAATAAAAACAACTTATATCAAGCTAGTTTTTTTTCAGAGCAATAACCTGACATTTGCGAGTCCTAACTTATCAATTTTATTCATATTTATTATTACTATAATTATTAATTAGCATCTTCATTTATAGGGATAATTAGAAATTTTTTTTTAAAAAATGCGAAAAATTTCACTTTTTTCAAATTTTTTAGTCAAAATATTTAATAAATGATCTGCAGTACTATTTATCAAATATCTATTATAACAGAGAAAAAATTTAAAACCATTTTATTGAAATTTTATTGGCAGTGAGAAATTAAAAAAAAATGAGAAGCGAAAGCAGTGTTGATGATGATGATGGCGATATGCTTCATGAATAATAAAGAAGCAAAAGCAGTAAAACAGTAAACAAACAAAGATTAAACGGCTACTGTTTGAAACAACTATCTTGCTTTGCTTTTATTGAAAAAATTAGGTGTTTTTGCAACTTACACATGAAATATGCAGGATTTAAACATTGAAAGTGGGCGTGGCACGTGATGAAATGTTAGACAAAATAACTTCATATCTCACAAAATATTTGTCTGATTGTTTTGAAACTTTCAGATTATTAAGTCAAAGGTTCAAGGATCATTTTCCACTCAAAATTTGAAAATCGATATTTTCATTGATTTTCCGGAATTCTTAGGGTGCCAAGTCCCCTTAAAAAATATGCGATATTTTGGTGTTTTCCTTAATAACTTCCGAAAATATTACAGCACAAAAATTAATTTTTACTCCATCTGAAAGAATAAAACATTACCTTTTCAATGATAGCATTAAAATTTCCAATTAATTTTTTCTCTAATTTTAATAATCGTTTAAAAAGATTTTTTGGCAGAATTTACGACAATACTTTTCATTGTTGCAATGCAATTCAAACCGTTTTCATTGCTTATATAAATATTTATTTGCATGTTTCTTTCTCATTGTTGAAAGGTAATATTTTAATGTTCAATAAAATACAAAAAAATACTAGAATATGACCAAAAAAATTACAAGAATAACACAAAAACATAAAAAATAGACGCAATGCATCTTGTGCTTGCAAACGCAGCAATTTCCAGGCATGCAGTGGCAATAATGAAATATTAATTAACAGAATGAAAAACATCAAAGGACAAAAAATCAGACTGTAATAGATACAAAAACACAATAAAATTGAAAAAAAAAAGTAGAAAAATCCGAACGGAGAACGCTTTCAAAGGTCACTCTCCATCGGGATTCTAAATTTTAGAATAGGGATAATTTTCTGTGGAGGGAACGATTATAAAGTCAAAATTTAAGTTTCTTCTGTGACCTAAATTATCCCAAATTGGAAGAAATAGGAAGAACCTTCCTAAAAAAATTACTGCAAATGCATTTTTAACACAAAGAAGCAGAAGAAAGAAAAAGGCAGGATAGTCTAAACTAACTCGGGTTATGTCCTTAAGCATTTAAATAGCGTCTTGAATACTTTTCGAAAAGTTAGGATGGAATGTCTAAAATGCGAAATAAAAGAAAAATATCTTAACAGACATATTCCTAACAGAAAACCTCATGCTGAAAGGTGTCGTTGCGGCCTCCCTGCTAACGCCGTACAGCTCGATGACTGCGACGTACAGCACCCCGGCCGCTCTAGCTAGGCCCGCCATTATGAAATTTATCATGAAGCAGGCAACGGCCACTATCCAGGCATAGCCTCCGTCCACCCCACTTGTAGGCTGTCTTGCCATACTGAAGCAACAAGCTGGAAAAGTAAGGCGAGAAGAAGTTTTCGATGTTCTGGCCCATCTTCGAAGAAATTCGCTTTTATACTCATTATCTAACTCGACTTTTGGTTTCTGAGTGATGCAATTAGCGGGAAGGCAGGGAGGGATTATGTAATCTATCCAGCAAATTTACTCCGCTTTTAACTAACCTGGTGCTGAATTACCGAAGACCCGATCCCGATTGAAGCGCCCTTAGAGCTTATGGCGGGATTTATTCTGATACCCGGTAACCGAGAAGAACACAAAGGAGTTCAGAAATAGGTGCCACCTTATCAAACAGACTTACAAGTGGCAGATATCACCTGACAACTTACACGTGAAGAAATGAAACACAACGGAAAAAAGTTTGAAGAACGAATGACCTAATTATCCAGTAGTTCTTCAACGAAACAAGAATTCAAAGTTATACATTTCTTCTTTTTAAGATTTTTTATAGCTAGCTGGGACAGATATGCGTACAGTTAGCTAGACGGCTGCCTATCAGAAAGACGTACTGATGAGGTTTTTTTTATCTTGAAAATTTGTAAAAATTTTTAATTAAGGAACAAAGTGGAATTTAAATTGATTTATGAAATTTAATTTAATTTGAATTTCTAAGTAATTTATTTTTCACTTGCATTTATTCATTACGCTGTCCATAACTTTTTCTCCCTTTCAATCCAAACTTTCCAAAACTTTAAATTGATTTATGAAATTCAATTTAATTTAATTTGTAGTTTAAGTAATTTATTTTTCACTTGCATTTATTTATTACTCTGTCCATAACTTTTTTCCCCTCAAAGTCAAACTTTCAAAAACTTTTACTAGCCCCTTTTTCAAGCGGAAAAATTTTCGTTACTCAATTTTTCTCTAAAGAATTTAATCGTGACGTTAGTGTTGGAAAATTTATGTGAAAGTGAGGTATTGTTTGTAAGTAATTTTTTTTAATTCATTTAAAATAATTTTTTACAAAATTTTAGTAGAATGTTTTAAGTTAAAACTATTCTCTTAACAACTTTTGTTTATAAATGTTGAAGAATCTGAAAAAGAAAGATGTTATAAAGGTTTTCAGACCCTAAATGTTGTTCTTCATGATCCCATCAGGGGTCGTTCCGAAAGGCCTTGTAGCGCTGGTCTGAATACCTTACTTTTACTTTTTTCGCAATAATGACATTTTATTTGTAGAAACGTTAATCCAAAATAATATTAAAAAATTGCAACGTGAAAATTATTATACTGCAAGCTAAGTATGCGAGATGAATACATACGTTAAGATACTACTGCCGAAAATAAGAATCAGTCATTCAATTCAAGGTTATGACGTCACCTCCCCTTCAACCAATCAAATAGCCAGCTGCGTTCCGAAGAAGTGCCGCGCGAGGAACTCTCTCCATAAAAATAACTCTCAACTGCCCAGAAAAAAATTAATTTAAAAAAACTTGAAAAGATATTTTAACCGTTCTAGTTTTAAATCCGACAGAACCGTTCTACTTATCAGCTGAAAAAAATTGAAAATAATAGTGTTATTAGAAAGTCGGATGCGACAAATTTAAAAACAAAAGTAACATTGCGATGGCGAAACTGGCTATTTTATAAAAATTTCTCAAAATTCAGTAAATTACGTTAGAAGTTCAAAACTAACTTCATTAGAACGGAAATCGCGTGCTCTTTCCGATGGTGTATCTATTTTTGTCGTTCAGTTATCCGAAACCGTGCTACTGAGAAATTAGTGCGAAAAATCACCCAAAACAACACAAATATTAAATAAAAAAATTTCTAGATTAAATTTTAAAATTTCGGCTTCGAGGTGCATTCAGTCACCAGTACGACTACCTGTGTGCCAAATTTCATGGCTGTCGGTGCGATAGATTCGTCTGGATATCGCAGACAAACACACATACACACACACGCAAACATTGCCTTTTATAAGTATAGATAAAAATGTATTTACAAATATCAGGAGGAGTCTTTAAAAATGACCGAAATGTTGACTGTTTCATAAAGAAAAGTTTTTTTTACCCAAAAGATTAATTCATGTTCACTCTGAATTATATACTTGAGATATACTCAAAATTCTATGCGTATATGTGGAAAAAAACAATACAGTAGAACACCGGGAATCCCAACATACTTTTTTTTAATTTTCTGAAAAATGACGGAAAAATAAAAATTACGAATCAGGAACAAAGCTAATGTTTATTCCTAACTCAAAAGAAGCATTCGAATTGGACTTTAACCCTCTCACACCGAGAGGGGCGGTCCGGGGCGGTCTAAAAATTTCCCCTTAACACCGACGAAGGCCGTTCTGAGGCGGTTGCCTTCTTTTGAGGGGAGGTTCTGAGATTGCTTAGGAGATAAGCGCCGTAGGGGGTTCAATTATCCTAGCCAAGCGCAGCACATTTCCGCGCGCCTTAAGGGAAGGGTATAGCAGAGCGTGCGAAAAACGACCACCCAGGTTAGAAGAGTCCAATTCATGTCGTTTCCTCCCAAAACTCCTGGTTTTAAAGGAGATAGAAGAAAAAACTCACCTCGGGATTAAAGAGTTAAGAATGAATACAACATCTTAGTACGGGGCATGTCCGGAAAGTAAGTACCGTTTTGGAAAAACTTGCATAAAAAATGTTTTTTTCAAAACAAAATTTATTTTTACATGAAAGAGCATTTCGTAAACTATTTTTCTACATAGTTACTACCATTGTTCAGACATTTGTCATAGCGAGAAACCAACTTGACTATACCCTCTTCAAAGAAAGATGCCGCCAGTGAAGACAGCCACTGCTGAACACCGGTTTTTGCGTCGTCATCGCTGTCAAAGCGCCTACCTCTAAAATCACGCTTCAAGTTCAAGAACAAACCCAAGTTTCATCACCGGTCACAATTTTGTTTAGGAATTCATTCCCCTCTTCACTGCATCGGGTACGAAATTTCAAAGCACTGCCAAGTCACTTCGCTTTGTGGACATCCGTAAGCATTTTCGGAACCCAACGGGAACACAATTTGCGATAATTTAAGCGATTTGTGACAATCTCATGCAAAACAGTTTTTTGAAATTTGTGGAAACTCATCACAAAGCATTCTTATTGTGAACCGTCTGTTTTCACGAATTTTCTCATTCACTTTTGCAATCAAACCATCATTGACAACAGAAGGTCGCCCACTCCGTGCTTCGTCATGAACATTGGTGCGTCCATCATTAAATTGTCGAACCCACTTTCTAACCATTCCATCAGTCATTACATTCTCACCATAAATCTCTACAAGTGGACGATGAATTTCAGCTGGCTTAACTTTCTTTGCGCTCAAAAACCGTATTACAGAACGCGCTTCACAGTCGGCTGGATCGGCAATCGTCTTAAACATTTTGAACGCTCACCAACACATGTAAACACAACACAATCCGGCTGCAATGGCGTCAGTGGACAGACAATGAACCAGAGACACGTGTGCACATGCGCGGAATTGCGACACTAGCCCTGCGGTGGCGGTAGAACGAAATGGTACTTACTCTCCGGACACGCCTCGTAGAAACAAACTCAGATATCTTCTTTTTACCCTCAACTTGTTTGTCACTTGCGAATCGCCGCGTGATCTTTCCGTACGCTTTCAAATAGCGCCCAGAGTCAATACTCTACTGCATTTGGAATATAAAGAGTGTTTTACCGAATTCCCCGAATAATCCGAATTCCCGGAATCCGAACAAGGGTCAGCCAAAATTAGTTCGGATTCCCGTGGTTCTACTGTATCAATCGTTATAACTCAACTAGACTATATTTGAAATTAAATCTTCTTTAAATCATTTTATAATTTATGTGTGAATGATCTTTTCTTTTTATGCAAAACTTTCTAAAATGTTTAATATAAGATAAGAGAGAATTTGAAAATTCGATGATGAAATCGTAAAGAAAATATGTGTCATGGAATTTCCAGAAACAAGTAGCGTCTTCCTCTTCATAAAATACTAGTCTCAAATTTTATTTCCTGAATTTCATCTCTGAATTTCCTTCCACTGAAATGCCGTGCAAAACACTCATTAAGGTCATATTCCAAAGTCAAAAAGGACTTTTTTCAGTAGAGCACATATAATAAATTCATGTCACTGTACCATATTGTAATTCGTGTGAATAAGAAATTCACTTTAAATGTTGAAAACAAAATAAGGAAAGTTTTAACTGTGATAGAGGTAAAAATACAATAATATTAACAAAAAGTGAATGGAAAAGAAAGAGGAGGAAGAAATGGATGATTTCATCCATGCAGATTCAAAATTAGGATAGGTTTTCTGTCGAGGAAAACGACTTTAAGGTCGAAATTAAAATTTTCCTTTGAGGCTTGAACCTATTCCGGAAAAAATTGGAAACAAAATAAGGAAGAAAATATTTATCCACAAATAAGAAATTCTAAACAGTCTTTTAAACATAGTCTGAAAAAAAGGCTTAAATACATATCTTACCTCTCTTGGTTGTGGAATGGGATGACATTTAACAAAGTAAACTTTGTTTATAGGTGTGCGCACCTATCTCCTATGCGTATTAAGGAAGAAAATTTGTTTATTTGAAACACCGCCGCATGCTCTTCTTACCTTTCCCTTGCTCGTGTGTCTGTTGGATCCTAGTATAAGTTGATTGGAAAAGTATTTTATTCTTCATTCATTCTTTGTGGGAAAAACTTATGATTCTCTTCGAGGCGCTCAGGCCCCAAGCTTCGTTACCATAAAGAACAGGTTAGCACCCCCTTGACTTCCCCCCCTTCCCGTTTAGATCAGACTGACTCATCAAAGGTGTGAAAAGTGAAATCGACCAATAAATTTATTTGGAAATTAATGTCAATATTGTTCATTTAATTAATTTGATTTTTTTAAATTTATTTCTTTTTCCTTTTTGTCTTCTCACCTTCTCCTTCCTTCTTCTTATCCCACTAGAGAGCTAGGTAACATCTGATTTAAATGGCTGAGATTTAAATCTTATTTTTCTCACTATTTTTCTTATAATAAGGTGCATTACAATATATTCTGCTACTGACCTTATATTCCAGTCGGAACAGGAAAATGAAAGTCTTCGAGTGTATGTGCTCCCCCCGAACCCCCTCCTATATTGGCAAAAGTCTTTTTCGCATCTGAAAAAATAATAATATTTATTATTTTTATTATTTGTCATAAACGTAAAATAAACTTTATTTAAGTTCTCTTATAAACTTAAATTAATATTCTTATAAACTTTTTTTTATTTGTCACTAAAGTCAATCCTTAAAATGAAATTGAATTATTTTGTGTTGCTTTTTTGTGATGCGTACCGGTTTCTTACCTATTCTTTCCCCCTCTCTGTCTTGTTTATGTTTTTCCCCCCTTTTGGTTTTATATGCTATTTTTTTTTTGTTTTGACTGTGTATTGTTTGTTTTGCATTCTTTGTGTTTTGTTTGCTTTTTTTTGCTTTGTGTTCTAGTTGGGGTTGTATCTTGTATTGTAATCACTGCCGTTTTGTTGTGCATTTTTGTGTCTTTAACTGTTATGTCACTGTGTTTTGTTCGCTTTGTATTTTTTGGGTTTTATTTGATTTGTGTTTCTGTTTGGGGTTGTGTCTTGTATTGTAATCACCGCCATTTTGTTGTGCATTTTTGTGTCTAGCTGTTATGTCACAGTGTTTTGTTTGAAATTTTTGGGTTTTTATTTGCTTTGTGTTTCTGTTTGGGGTTGTGTCTTGTATTGAAATCACCGCCATTTTGTTGTGGAAATTCGTAGCTCCGTCTAAAACTGGAAAAAATGAATAAAATAATAAGGCTCTTTTAATTAAATGTTAATTCCTTAGATAAATTATTTTACATTATTCCTTAGAACATATTAATGAAATTTTTCTCACGCTTCTTTTCGAACTCATTAGAGCAATTTGCAAATCTGATTTCTTAATTTTTCATCTTTTATATTTGCATATACATTTTTTTCCATATTTACATTTTTTTCAATTGCATTTAAAGTAAAATATACAGAAATAAACTCCAATTACTCGTTTTTGTTATTATTATTATTCATTGGTAAACGTGATGAATAATATGAAAAAGATAAAATTCGGAACTAAAATACTCATTTAACTTTAAAATATGCATATTTCATGAAATTATAGTTTTTGGATTGAGGTATAAGTCACTTCCTGATAAATAAAGCAGTTCACTTCTGCATAAATATTTGCTCATTAAATTGAAAGAAAAGTTGGAATTAATTTTTATTGTATTTATGGAAACATTTCACATGTAGTAACTTTTTCACTCCTCCAAAGCTATGTACAAGAATTTCTTTATCCACTATACTAATATATAATTTCAAATTTTAGAGATTCAAATTTCCTAATGTGGTTCAAAACAACTTCTCAAAGTTTAAACGCTTAAAAAAAACATGAGATGCAATAGGCAATTTTACAGTTTTCAGTTGACTGCTACACAGTGTGTAAAGGATATGGTAATGGTATTAGTGTTGGCTTCTCGATTAACATTCATAAGACTTCTAAGACTAAACAAACATTTATTAGAACACTAAAACACAACTATTTTGCTTCGTATCTGCGTACATCGTAGTTTCGTTCAACCGTACTCGTACTCATCTCTCTTATTTTTTAAATCAAATTCAAAGTAGCTCAACATCTGACTCTTGCCACTTATCTGGTATCACACAGTTTTATAACAATAAATAAGTTGAAGTCATGCTATTGTCAGACATAAATATGCACGAGACCTTCTTTCTGTACTATTTAGGCATCCTTTGTTTTGGATGTAAGGCAAATATTTTGAAAATATTGCCACCAAATTTAATTCTTATCGAGACTGTTTTACGCAGTAGAGAGTGACTGCGAAAGAGATAAAGCGCCATCAAAATACATATATACAGTGGAATCTCCCTATAACGAAATCGCTTTGGTTCGAGTTAAAAAATTCGCTACAGAGAAAATTTCGTTATACGGAGATTAGAGATTTTTGCAGTTATTTAAGTAAATGTTACAAACCTTTTAGTATGTGCGATAAGTTCAAAAATATTTAATTATGACTTTCAATTAAAAATGAAGTAATATTTATTATAAATTTGTTAAAATTATACTAATTTTTATTGTATAAACAAAATGCTGAAAAGTGAAGACAATTCACCAATTTAGAGAATAATATGTACTAGTACGGATAAACATAAAATGCGTATTGTCACATCCATTTGCTGTTTCCACCCCGATTCTTGGAATCTTGACCCGTAGAAATGCTGCTCCCTCTGTAGAAACCCAGGTCCCCACAACTGCATTACCCTTCACATAGCATTCTATTGTTATGTGTTATCGCTGGAATGAACAATGCGAGTGGTTCCAGAAACAGGCACGTGTGAACTATTTGTTTGCACAGGAATTAGCAACTTTCTTCAAAAATGACAAAAATCGAAAAGATAAAGGTCTGAAAAAAAATTCGTTAGAGGGAGACAACCACTTCGTTATATGGAGAATATTTTGAATGTTATTTAACATTCCGATTAAAAATTTCGTTATAGGGAGAAATTCGCTGTAGGGAGACTTCGTTGTAGGGAGACTCTACTGTATATCACTATGCATTCTTTTTCAAAAATACAAATATAAAAATTTTGGCATATATTGTCGTATGATGATCTAACTCACAATACAGATGTGTTTTATCTGTGTCTCTTTTTCTGGTGAATTACAATCACAAAGAGTAGCCAGAAGGTCAATTATGTGCTAAGGTGTCGTCCTCGTCATCTGACCAAGGTTCAAAATTATGAGGTCCGTCCCAAAATAGCAGTCGTGTTGCTTAAAAACAGGACGTTAATATAACTAAACTATACTAAGCTATTTTACTGTACGTGCAATGATTTAATGACGTCACACCCCGTGTTCGACAGGGGTTTGCTGTATTTAAAAACCGTTTTGTTCTCTGCAATACAACAGACACACATCATTTCAATCATCCTTCGAACCAGTGGCGAATCTAGGATTCAGGTCTGGGGAGAGCTGAGGTCATACAAACTTTGTATCGTCGTTATGAATGCCAAACCTCAAGGCTAAAGTAAACCAAAACACTTTAACTTTACAGACTTGACTCACCTGATAATAAGAATCATGAAAAACAATGCAATACTTTCGATAATTTAATAAAAATTACAATGAAATAACTAGCCGAAAAGTGTCTTAGACAGCGTCAAGGCTACAATTACGAGTAGAATGACTACAAAATTAGGAAAATTTTTGAGCTTGTCAAGCTCAATGTAATGTTGAATAGCCCAGAAAGTAACGTTGAAATGTTTTTTAAAAGAGGGAAATTAACAAAAAACAGTTGTAATAAGGTTAAATAAAATCAAGAATTCTGGTTTGGCTCTGAGGGGGGGGGGGACGGCTGTAGCCCAATAGCCCCACCCGGATTCGCCACTGCTTCGAACAACATAATTCAATCTGCTTTCGCTTCATTAAAGGTAAGAACGCAATTAAGATTTCTATCTTCAGGGTTCGACTTAACCAAAATCCGACCATACTCAAACTGTGGAAAAAAACAGCGGGAGTGGTCTCCCCTAAACTTTCTCGTATACTTCCCAAAAAGGTGTCCTTTTCCCTCTAACTAGGGTTGCCACACGTCACGTACACTATTTGTCCCGTTTGTTTCCTAAACTCTGAGTCATTATAATTTTAAAATAACCTGCGCCCATTTTTATGATTATGTGTAAAAGGAAAATGATAACAATTAAAAAAATTGCGTAAGTTCTCAATTCTTACGCGCGCTGAGGTACAAAACTTTATTTAAAGTTTTTGAGAGCGAAATCTTACTACAGATAATACGCAAGATTTCACCATACCTTCCTTCTGGAGAATGTCAGAACGAAGTTTCGGGTTCAGGGGGTTGCCATAATTTCCGAAGCGCGTCCGAAGCTACAATTTCCTTCGTAGACCGCCAAAGTCAAAAGCCAACTATACTGACTTCAGTAAAATAAGCGAAACGCTCGCCAACACACAACCGCAATGTGCATTTTGAACCAAATATGCAATTTGGACAACTTTTTTCAACGAATTGAAACGAGATTTTAGCACAGATCTATAATTAATATTAGAAAACGTCATACCAATTTTTATTTATCTAAGCCAATGAGTTTAGGAGATATAATTTTACAAGTATGCGATTACACAGACCGACAGACAGTCAACCCTTTGACGGATTTGGCCCAAAATTTTATACGGACCTACATTCATGACGATAAAACTGTGTACCAAATTTTATTCATCTAGCTATTCAAGTTTCTGAGTTATAGTGTTCACATGACAGCGGACAGATAGACAGACAGATTTCCCGTGGACGGATTTTGTCCCAAATTTGCAAGAAACCTACAAATTATGTTTAAAGACCACATACCAAATTTCATCCCCGTAGCTCCAATAGTTTTCGAGTAATCGTGTTCACAGACATACAGACATAATTCCAAAATTGTGTTTTTCGGAATCAGGGAGGTCTAAAACATGGAGATTCGTCAAAATCTCGAGTTCGAATTTTTTGACGATTACAATACTTTCTCTTTGTATACATTGTATACGAGAAAGTAAAAACAATGACATAACTAGCAAAAACATGTTTTTGACCGCGTCAACTCTACAAATACGAGTGGAATGACTATAAAAGTGGGAAAAATTTTCGAGCCTGTCAAAAGTCAGGAAGAAATATGGTCACTCCCTTGCGTTCGCCACTGTGAAGCATTCTTACACTATATTGGATATAAAGCGATTACTCCCTGAAATAAAAGTTTTTATTCTTCACCATGCGGCTAGATCCCTTCTTGTAAGCAAACTATTGATCAACTTTTCAGTAAATTATTTTATTAATTCATGAATACACTGTATATAATAGGGGGCAGTACCAGAGTCTTTGATAAGGAGTTCAACTTTGAAATTATACCAGGTTAAGTACGTACGAAGAACAAAGAGGTGTATGACTTCTGATGTCTATTTGAAAGTTTTTATTTTCTTGTATCTCAAAATCGACTTTCTTTATCATCAGACAAGGAACAGAACGAGTGCAAGGCTACGAAAAGAACGCGGGCTAAATGTCTATCGCAAGTTGAAGTTTAAAATTACTTTGTTAATGGTACCATGAACATCAAATCATTCATAAGACAGTCAGTTGAAATTATATTCCAGGGGAACAAGCTGGTCACCGAAGGCGGCTACTAATAAAATATTTAATTGCGGGTCACTTTCAGCAGAGCTGATTTCAGTATATCACAAATAAAATATAAATAAAGTTTATTTTTTAATGTAAACGTGAATTATTTAAATGTAATAAAGTTTATTTATCTCCTTCTAGCTCTTCCTAACACAGTATGCATTGATTAGGGAAAGAAGAGCCATTGAGGAGTTCACTAGGAGCAAAAACTTGGTAAGTGGCGCCTGGTTCACTCATTATTTTGTTTATCCCACTGGGGGCACCGCGTGTTCACGGATGAGTAGTAGCCGTATAAGTAAGCAGGCTCTCGTCAACCGGTAAAATAATGGTGGTGTGGCTCTTAGGGCCCATCTCCACAGACAGCACACCGCCAAAACGGGGGGTCTTTGTATGAGCCGCTCGTAATGAGGGCTATTATGCTTGGAGCAGGGTTGCTAGATCAAAATAACAAAATGGGGCCAAACCGTCTTTAAAATAAAGCCAAATTTGATAATTTCATTAAAGCGTACACACACATTTCCCCCTTATTTTGTTATAAGAAAATGACTATCCTTCATAGAAAGGAATCCCACTAGATTGACATATGTATAATAATGTTCTATTAAACTAAAATTAAAGTGAATTTTTTTAAACATCTACATGTGCGACTTGTAAAAGAAAAAAAAAAGAAAGAACGGATGAAAAAGGAATTATATTCTTGTTGGTCCCGAATAAAATGTTCGCTCGAAATATATCAACTCTTGTTAACAACAACGTTCTGTATTATTTTTCAATATTCTAAAGTTTATTAGAAAAATAGTTAAATTATATATTAAGAATCGTTCTAAAAGTCATAAGGAAAAATAAAGCCAAAAAAAGGCCAAAAATGAATTTAAGGCCAAATGAAAATTCCTAAGGCCAAGGTCTTTTAAAAAAGGCCAAGTTTCCAGAATTTGGCCTTAAAAAGGCCAATATGCCAACTCTGGCTTGGACCACAGTGCCTGATTATCTGTCGTGGCGGCCGGTCTTTCAGGCTTACCCAGATGCTTAGGCATGGCGGGGTGTTTCTTTGTCGAAACATGTATGCGTCTATTAGATGAAGAAGTATTCACTAGAAAGAAATGAATTGATTCTAATTTTTTTTTCTTTTCTTTTTTTAGTCATCTCTCGAATTTTGCGTACAGAGGTACGGAAAAAGAGCCTGCGAGCTGCTTTGTAAGTAATTCTATTATCTGTATGTTATGATTTCATATTCAGTTTGTAATCGTGACTCACTCACTTCCTGTTTGACTATTTCCTGTATGATGTCATGTTCTTTTTTCTTCCTGTGGCGCCCTCTTCACTTATTGGTTAATCTTTGCTTGCAATGTATATATGTTACTGTGAAAGACCGAAACTGGAGAATGTCGACTTTCACCGGTGAAAGTCGACATTCTCCAAATGTGAATGTTGACATTCACCGGTGACATTACTATGTGAATGTTGACATTCACCGGTGAAAGTCGACATTCTCCAGATTTAGGTCTTTCACGGTAACATATATGCCTCTCCTTTTGGAAGACGAAACCAGGGTTGCCATATTGACCTTTTTAAGGCCAAATTATAAAAATTTGGCCTTTGTTCAAAGCCCTTGGACGTAGGAATTTTCATTTGGCCTTAAATTCATTTTTGGCCTTTTTGGGCTTTATTTTCGTTAATGACTTTTAGAACAATTTTCAATTACTTAGTTTATTGTTTTTTAATAAATTTTCGATATTACACATTTCAAATGATATATAATAAGCTGTCAAACGAAGTAGCTCCTGAATAGAACAAGGATGTTTGAAATTTCTTTCAATTAAATTGTAGTTTAATAATGGAACATTGAACATATGCCTATCAACTCGAAAACTATTAGAGCTACGGGGATGAAATTTGGTATGTGATCTTTAAACATAATTTGTAGGTTTCTATCAAATTTTGGACAAAATCCGTCAAAGGGAAGTCTGTCTGTATGTCCGAAATCATGCGAACACTATAACTCAAAAACTTGAATAGCGAGATGGATAAAATTTGGTACACAGTTTTATCGTCATGAATGTAGGTCCGTATAAAATTTTGGGCCAAATCCGTCAACGGGCTGACTGTCTGTCGACCTGTATAATAGCATACTTGTTCAACTCCATGCGCATGCGTAAATGCCTGTGCAAACAAGGGATGATCCGAAAACTTGGCAGTTTGCCAAAAACCAATTCTAGCGGCGAGATTTTGTAAAGAAGCAAACATTTAGGGCGTCTCGTTTTACTTGCGTATTGGAAGCAATCTCTGCGCATGCGCAAGCTATTCTCCTATTTTCTTCCCCGCACGCGGAACTTGCAGTGCTCGAGTTTGATAAAAAAAAATAAATATTGCGAAGTTTTAACACATACGCATCTTTTTGAATATGATTCTTCACCTCAATATTTTACTTTCACTATAATCAACAATGAAAAACCTTCTGATAGTCATTGCATTCTGGGTTACAGTTGGTTCGAACTTTTTATCAACGCAGGGGGAAGAGAAATGACAAATGTTTGAAAAGTATACGAGAAAGTTTAGGGGAGGCCACTCCCGCTGGTTGAAAAGAGGCTTTCTAAGGCGAGGATTTTTCTCAAAGCAAGTAAGGAAATCAAACAGGCATAAGAGTTGAACAGCTGAGTCTGAAGAAAACGAAGATTTATTACGTAAACTACTTCTTTTCTTACACGCTTTTATTTGATTAGCCTTGGCTCATGTTTGTGAAGATGGAATTTATTTTGCCTGTTTTCCACTCATTTCCTGATCGGCTAGAGCTCTGTGCGGTACAGTTCTGTTTCCCCGATGAGAACTCAATATTTTAATATTTTCATAACTTAATTACCCATTAATCGCTACATTTCATTTAGTTTTGATTCGGTACAAGAGGCACTATCCAATAGCGAATATGAGAAAAATTGATTACAAAATTTGATTATATTGAATTACGAAATAATTAAACAAAAAAATTAGGAAAAGGATAAAAATGAAATAATAAAAAAGTACTCTTTGTAAATACAAAAGCGCTTAAATGTAGAATATATATATATATTTTAAATCAAAAATAATGACGCCAAAACAAAATCGTCAAAGCTGAAATCGCGCTGAAAACAGTAGAAAATTCAATGAAGCCATAATGGATATCAAAAGAAAGAAAATCTTAAAAATCAAATATGCTAAAAATGCGATTAAAATTACTATTTATTTAGAGCAGTCTCACACTTTTTACTTTAACATCCAGAACTCGGATTTTTTAAAAAAAACTACTTTATGATACTACAATAAAAAGAGTATGTTTTAAAATTTTTATTATCCAATTCTTCTGATTTCGATGTTTTTATCGCATTTGCGTCATCCCAACAGCATCTTCGGATGGCGAAAGTGTCGTAACTGTGGACCAAAATAGATTCGTCTCGACGTGGCACGCACGCACGCACACACACACAAACATCGCCTTTTATAAGTATAAACTAGCTGTGTGGCCCTTTGTTGTACGGGCTATCACGAATAATAGGATATTCCCGGGCGGACAGAAGTGTGGTCACGTGAGACCTTGGGATCCATATATTTTCATATGCTCCGCCTCCGTTTTTCTCTAAAATCAACAAATATCGTCACTTACTTTCCCTAGCAAACGTTACGAAATTAAACACTGTAATACAAAAAAAAGAAAAAAAAGCATGAAAACGATTTTTTCCATTGTTATTAAATCCAAACACAGAAGCTCGCTCAAAAAGAAATACCAACTTCCGTTAAATAAATAAAAAAATTGCAACACTGGATGCGAAAACTAATAATAGGGGGGAAAAAGAATCCGCCGTGAATGAATTCACCATGCTGCCAATAGATGGCAGCACGTCAATTCATTCATTTTGACGTTTTTAATTAATAACTTTTTAACTAATTACAATTTCGGAATTTAAATAGTCGAAATGGATTCCTTAGATTATTTTCCATCTTTTGGTACTTACGGCTAGTTTCAGGATTCAGTGGTTCGTGAGAAGATAGAAGGACATACATGCATACGTCTGTTGACGTTCGAATTTTAATAGGATAGATTAACTTATAAGGATGGCTAAAATTATACTCTGCAATAATCAACTTTCAAGTGATATAGTTATAAACTTTTTAAATTCATTATGTTTTCTTGTTTACGCCATTACCAACTTACTATTACCCTAGAGGTACGCGTAACACAGGTTGGGAACCTATCACCTATATATATTTTCCACCCCACCACCCTCCAAAAAAAGCTCGTGCATTACAGATGCAGCCACCCCTGAAATTATTTTTAAATCTAGCATTTTCGTATTATAAATAATTAAAACTTTTAAAAGTTTCTTAATTTTGAAAAATATTATATTCTTTTATATCTTTAATAGATAAAAAAGCACTGATGCCACCCCCGCCACCACATTCTATGATGCAGCACCCAATGCTGGTAAGTACATTCTCTTTGTATTAGTTTTGAAAGTAACCTCTGCTAGAGCCTTTCCTACTTTGGAGGACATCATGGCCGCAGTGTTTACTCTCAAAACTGCAACTTTACTTATTTTTACCAATAGCTAGGACTAATTTTCCTCTCTCTGGCATTAGGACGCATTGGATAATTTATGGCCTGACTTCATGACTGCTGACGTCTTTCGTAAGTAAAGTATTGCCCTGTATTTGCTTTAATTCTAATTTTTATATTTAGATTCTGTAAGTGAATGGAATTGTACCTGTTCTGTTCATTGTCTACATAAATATCTCTAATAAAATCAAATAACTGACCATGCCATGTAATATCTAGCTGCACGTCGTCGGCGCCATCTTCACTTTCTTATTTCTCTTGTAATATAATCATTCGATTTCAACATTGAAATGGCGTAGCACATTTTATGACCAGCGGTATGTTGACTGAATGAAAACATGCTGAGAAATGTATGAAAACCATAACCATTCAGCTTATTAGATATATTTCTTAATATACGTAATATCTGTGGTAAACCCCCCTTCGGTACTTTCGAGCATTACCCCTAAGGTTAGTTTTGAGAATCTATTCTGGCAGACGGATACCAGATGTAAGTATATGAAGTAGAGGTTGTGTCGGTAAGAATCTTATGTGTCGTAACAACAACTAAATATGGAACTAAAAATACGTCTTTTTCTATATTGCTGACCCTTCTTATTCAAGCAATTAAAAGATTGTAACCTTTTGAACACTCTTCATACGAATAAACGGACATAAAGACTTAATTTCTTGTAATTTAATTACCAATAACCCCATCGCTCTGTTCCTGGCATTAGAGTGACGACTCTTTCTTTTCGCTTTGGGGAGTGGCAAGCGTTTCGGCCGTAAGCCGGCAATTTATCTGTACTCCATACCAACCACTTGTCCCAACACTAGTTTTTACTTTCTCGTATACGAAGTATACAAAGAGAAAGTATTGTAATCGTCAAAAAATTCGAACTCGAGATTTTGACGAATCTTCACGTTTTAGACCTCCCCGAGTCCGAAAAACACAATTTGGGAATTATGTCTGTCTGTGAACACGATAACTCGAAAACTATTAGAGCTACGGGGATGAAATTTGGTATGTGATCTTTAAACATAATTTGTAGGTTTCTATCAAATTTTGGACAAAATTCGTCCACGGGAAATCTGTCTGTCTGTATGTCCGAAGTCATGCGAACACTATAACTCAAAAACTTGAATAGCTAGATGGATAACATTTGTTATACAGTTTTGTCGTCACGAACGTAGGTCCGTATAAAATTTGGGGCCAAATCCGTCAACGGGTTGACTGTCTGTCTGTCTGTATAATTTACCATTGAAACCAATCCGCTA
Source organism: Araneus ventricosus (assembly GCA_013235015.1). NCBI lineage: Eukaryota > Metazoa > Arthropoda > Arachnida > Araneae > Araneidae > Araneus > Araneus ventricosus. The sequence goes on from BGPR01013126.1 coordinate 24,546, forward strand.
TCTCCACGCGCATGCGTACGTCTGTGCTCGCGAAGGGAGCGACTACGTCAGTTTGTCCTTGAGACGGCAAGAGTGAAACCTAGCAGTGTGGGATAGATGCGTTTTAATCGGTACGCATCTCTTTGAATTCTTTGCCTAGATATTTTTCAATCACTATAACGAAAAACCTTCTGATAGTCATTGGATTCTGGATAACAGTAGGTTCGAATTTTTTTTAGCCACGCGGGGGAAGTAGAAACGGCACCTTTTGGGGGGAAGTATACGAGAAAGTTTAGGGGAGGACACTCCCGCTGGTTTTTTTCACCCATAAAAGTCGGAAAATTCAGGCATGCCATTTACTTGATGTTCCAAAGTTTGTTTGGAGACAAGGTACAAAGTCGCAAAATTCTTCACCCATTTCCCCCTCTTCCCCGCAGGTGGGAGATTTCGAGTTTCATTTCTAGCTTCGACACGCGGTCACAGACTAGGCAGAATTATTGTTTTCGGTCTAGCCTCACATTGGGGCCGTCCATAAATGATGTCACTCTTGGAGGGGGGGAGGAGGGTTCCTCAAAGTGTGACAAGGGGAGGGAGGGGGTAACAAGAAGTGTGACATCACACATTTTGGTTAATATAAAAACATTTAAAATCAGTAGATTAAATTTTGAAGTTACCAGAATTTGGGGGTATTTTTTTAATCGGGGCTGAAACAACTTTCATGTGATTTTTTTCTCACTTATATTCCTTTCTTTTCGAAAACTGCATCCAGGGTAGGTTCTGAGAATATGGTAGCAGCAGAAATTCTTCACCATTAGAAGAAAACCTCCCCCTGCCCACACCCTTGAAATATCCAACAAAACATACGTCGCTCCACCTGGGTGAGTGGATGAACTGGTATCGGCACAAACAGGTTGATTTTATTGAGGCGTTTATTTATTTATTTTTTTAATTCAATCTGTTTAAGAGTATTTTGTGCTCCTAAAGTAAAGATAATATTTAAAGCAAAATATATCAAATTCCAAAATACTACATTTTCAATTGCTCTTTTATATTAATATTTTATTACTATTGTATATTAATTAGGATTTTAGTTGCAAACCTACTACAAAATTTCATACAAAATAAGTACACATATAATCATTATTATTGTTATGCTCACAAATGTCATTAAAACACATAGTTAAAGTTTAAAAATAAAATTTGAAATATGATCTATAACGTAGTGCTTTGTTTCTGAATTGCAAGTATATGTTTATGTAATATAGCGTGACAAGGAGGGGGGTATGGTAAAGTGTGACAAATGGGGATAGGGGGTCAAAAATATTGTAAAAAAATGTGACATCATTTATGGACAGCCCCATAGTCCCAAATTCGAATCGGCTCACGAACTGCCAGAATTCGGTTCGGTTCGAAGTACGACTTTTCCCAGCCGCTATTCTATTTTTCATAGGTTTTCGACCTTGGCGATTGTTTTTTCCTTCCCGTTTTGGAATTGAGATGAATGACCTGCTTAATGTCTGGCAGATACTGTTCAGCAACGGATTACGAGACTACCACTTTTGGACGATCTTACACCGGAAAGGGGTGTCAGGCAATGAGTCATATGAGCGGATTTCCGGAGTTCTTTGTTAGATCACGCTCAGTAAAATGTAAACATCACCCCTTCCATTTTTCACTCCCCACCCCCTATTTTGATGAAAATAACTCCGCCCGGCGCATGCGCAAAAGCGCGGTGGGTTTCCGAATCCGTTGTTAAACTATAAGTGGATTTTTTTCTCTCTGTTTCATTATTCTGTGCTTTTGATTTGAACTCGGGAACTGTTCTATCGTTTTAATATTTTACTTTCGTTGTTGTCTTTAATGGTTGTATTAACTATTTGTTTATAAAAACTATATCATAAATTATGAATTTAAAAATACCAAATTATCATTAACTATAATATTACAGGTTAATTTACAGATTATTTTTATACATACATATTTATTTATTTATAGTGTTCTTTTGTTCTAAAACCTTGCACAATGTCTGAAGTAAGCGCTGTACAAATTCCAGTGCATAGTTGGTCTGATCCCGGTTTATGGTTTGTAAAGTGCGAAAGCACTTTTGCTCTCGCTACTCCAAAAGTAATAACTGAATCAGTAACAAAATACAAATACAGTATACTCTCTATTATCCGTGCTCGGTTTATCCGGTTTGCGGATTATCCATGCTCATTCCGGATTCGCAAAAAAAATTTTTAAAAAATGTTTTCACACTTATCATACATGTAAAATCGATGTTGATGTTCGATAGAGAGATTCATTCCGCGAAACTAGTGAGCCGTGACGGCGGAGGCTAAAGAATAGATTTTTTTTCTTCCTCCACGTGCAATCTCTACCGGTTCAACTCCTAATTTTCCGAGAAATGAATCATCCACTTCCTGCTAGCTCATTCTCGTACGAACACGCTTCTCCCCGACACGTCATTCTTTAACTTCTTCGTCTTCTTTCACTTTCGCGCGTGTTCCTTTAGTTTTTCCGTCTTGTTTATCGTCAGTTAGTAGCGTGAAATTTTTTACTGGTAAAAATGAGTGGTGTGAAATGAAAACGAAACGTTTTAAATGTTAAACAAAAATTAGAACTCCTTCAAAAACTTGATGATGGAGAATCAGCTAGTCCTGATGCAGAAGATGCACTAAATGAGGGAAATAAAGTTTCTCATTCTGTTGCTCTATAGTATGTGGAAACTTTGTTAGATTATATGGGACAAAGAGGATTTGATTACGGTGACATTACTGCGGTTCGTCAAATAAGTGTCGATATACGACAAGAGATGAACAAACAGCAAAAGCAAAGATGCAGTGCATATTTTTTTTAAGCAGTAAATGTTAAAAGAAAAATTCCTAGTTTGATGTTATACAGCGTGCAAATGTAAGTAATTTTTATATTTTTGCACTGATGTTGATTTTTTCTTTAATAAAAAGGAGTTTTCGGATTATCCGCGTTTTTCTATTGTCCGTGCGATCCCTCCCGGTGATTAACCCGGATAATCGGGAGTGCACTGTATATAGTTTCTCATCTCCCTCCCGATACTGCGTCAATAATACGAGATGTACTTATGAAACCAGATGCCACTGATCCATGATGATGATGATATGATGCATGCGTACCTTAAGCAGACAATTCACATCTATTCCAAACAGGAAATTTTGGAACACGGGTAGAAGAAAACAATCGTGAAAGTCGAAAACTTATGAAATTTAGAGCAAATTATTCAAAGCGATGAAATTCCAACGAAATCATATTTCAGCAGTGCGATTCCATTTTTGGCCCCGAACGAGGCTAGAGCGGCGCATCAAAGAACCTGCCTAGATTGGAACCTAGCGACGAGGCTAGGGCGGCGCACCAAAGAACCTGCCTAGATTGGAACCTAGCGACGAGGCTAGAAAATCGGAAATTCGACGAGTGTGTGTGGGGGGAGGAACAGGAGGAATCAAAGAGCATGAGTAGGGGGAGCGATCTCTGCTCCCCATATCTCCACCGCACTTTGAAGCTTCATATGAAAGATGTGCCTGGATTTTTCGATTAAAATGGGTGGAGAAAAAAGTTCTTAGGAGAAATGGCATTGCTGACCTTCAAGTGAATTGCCGGTTTTGCGCACAGATAAAACCAGCGGGAGTGGTCTCCCCTAAACTTTCACGTATACTTCTCGAAAAAGGTGCTGTTACCCCTCCCCCCGCGTGGATAACCAGGGTCCGCGTGTAACCCAGGGTCCAATGACTATCAGAAAATATTTAGGTAAAAAATCAAGTTCGAAGAGATGCGTTCCGATTAAATGAATACCGATTTCTACTCTTTCTTGGCTCAAGGACAATCCTTCCGCGTGCACAGATTGCTACCAAGTACGCATGCGCATGGAGAATCGGATGAAAAAAAGTGCCAAGCAGGAGTCAATAAATATCGTGCACAGAAGATTGCGTCCAATACGCATGCGCGTGGCGATGCGCTTATGCAGACCGACAGACAGTCAACCTTTTGACGGATTTGGCCCAAAATTTGATACGGACCTACATTCATGACGATAAAATTGTGTACCAATTTTATCCGTCTAGCTATTCAAGTTTTTACTTTCTTGTATACGAAGTATACAAAGAGAAAGTATTGTAATCGTCCAAAAATTCGAACTCGAAATTTTGACGGATCTCCACGTTTTAGACCTCCCTGAGTCCGAAAAACACAATTTTGGAATTATGTCAGTGTGTCTGTCTGTGTGTGTATCTGTCTGTGAACACGATAACTCGAAAACTATTAGAGCTACGGGGATGAAATTTGGTATGTGGTCTTTAAACATAATTTGTAGGTTTCTATCAAATTTTGGACAAAATCCGTCCACGAGAAGTCTGTCTGTCTATGTGTCCGCGGTCATGCTAACACTATAACTCAAAAACTTGAATAGCTAGATAGCTAAAATTTGGTACACAGTTTTATCGTCATGAATGTAGGTTTGTATAAAAGTTTGGGCCAAATCCGTCAAAGGGTTGACTTTCTGTCGGTCTGTATAATCGCATCTCCAACGGATCCGCTGTCTCCACGCGCATGCGTATTGAACGCAATCCTCTGTGCACGATATTTATTGACTCCTGCTTGGCGCTTTTTTTTCATCCGATTCTCCATGCGCATGCGTACTTGGTAGCAATCTGTGCACGCGGAAAGATTGTCCTTGAGCTAAGAAAGAGTAGAAATCGGTACGCATTTAATCGGAACGCATCTCTTTAAATTTGATTTTTTACCTAAATATTTTCTGATAGTCATTGGATCCTGGGTTACAATAGGTTCGAATTTTTTATCCACGCTGGGGGAGTCGAAACAGCACCTTTTTCGAGAAGTATACAAGAAAGTTTAGGGGAGATCACTCCCGCTGGTTGAGTTATAGTGTTCGCATGACCGCGGACAGATAGACAGACAGATTTCCCGTGGACGGATTTTGTCCAAAATTTGATAGAAACCTACAAATTATGTTGAAAGACCACATACCAAATTTCATCTCCGTAGCTCTAATAGTTTTCGAGTAATCGTGTTCACAGACACACAGACATAATTCCAAAATTGTGTTTTTCCGACTCAGGGAGGTTTAAAACGTGGAGATTCGTCAAAATCTCGGGTTCGAATTTTTTGACGATTACAATACTTTCTCTTTGAATACGAGAAAGTAAAAAGAACTCATGAAACGTTCGGGTGAATCGTCCCAGATGGAAATTCGTAAACTTCTTTTGGGGAAGTATTAGGCACTTGTAAACCATCCGAACTGTTGCGGAACATGAAACGTGCGCAGATACCTTGAATGTTGCCGACAACTTGATGTTAGAATTATTTTTACAGCGTTTACCCTCTTCGGTTCAAACGAATTTAGCTGCGGTTTCTGAACTCACGTAAGATAAAGTTGCCGAAATTGCGGACAAAATTATTGAAGTTTCGCCGTCTCCTATTGAAACTTTTGCAGTTTCTAATAAAAACGAACAATCACTCGAGACGAAACAATTTCGCAAAGTCGAAAAATTAAATAAGAGAACAGATCTTCTTTCGTTTTCTCGTCCGTCCTATGTCTGTCATCTTAACTTCCGCCTCTCTTGCTATACGATTTCAGTACTTGTGATTGCGACACAATGACAGACATATGTGTTCTAGCAACAGCTCTTCGTCTGTCTAGGAACAGTTCTTTGTGCTCAGTGGCGACTCGTCCATCAGGGCTGCAGAGCTGCATCACCTCCTGAAATTATTTTAAAAGTTTGGTTTTCAGCCTTTAAAAAAATCCTATTAGATTATTTTTTTTCTCATTTTAAAGTTCGACCAGCAGCGAAAATGGAGGAAAAGAAAATCGGAAAAAGGAAACAGAAAAAGCATCAATCAGCAGGAGATACCGTTATTTTGTTTCGTTTTCGCGAGGCCCGACGGAAACTCATCTACTTTAACCCTTTCCGGAACAAGACATTAAATTTTTTTTAAATATGATGAAAAAACATCATGAATGGTCCCAGTTTATTGTTTAGACATAGAATTTACAAAACAAAAACACCTCTTTCTGAGGAGGGGTCTCTGTGGGGACACTCCCTCATATGAGGATCCCTTTGAACGCAGCCATCTTGATACACTCAAAAATTAATGCTAAATCTTATACAAAATCATAAATTAAAACTTCAAAAATATTGGAGGAAAATTGTCGAGTAAATTTGCTAAAATTGTAAAGGTCAAGAACTCAAAAAAATTCCCATCTCCGAGTTAAGAAATTTTGGCATATTGAATCCATAATTTTTCCGAAATGAAACCGAAATTTCATTGTGCCGCCATCTACATTCTAAAAGGAGAACTATCAGCTGCCTTTCCTACAATTTTCCGGGTTTCAAATTGGAAACAAATTTTTTTAGAAAATTTTAAAGTTAGTGTCCTCCGCGACCCCTGCGCCGGAAAAGGTTAATAAGCATTCGTTTTCTTTTATTAGAAATCGCTCGTGGGAAAAATGATGCGTCGATAATTTTCTAAAATGCAATTCAGAACGTTACAATTAAAATTTTGGGTCTATTCAGAAGTAAAACTGTTTTATAAATTTCTATTTTAAATACATCATTTTTTTGCAGCACTTCTTGTTTCTGAATTGACGAGCTGCCACTGTTCGTGATGTCCGTATTTATGGTAATGCGATGCGAAAATAAATATTTGTTAAACGTATCGAATTATTTTAGTTCAATCAACGAAGGTCAAAAAGGGGGGGGGGGTTGAAATCCAAGATGGCGGCGAGAGCTCACCCCCCAGGACCCGGGACTTTTAGTATATTCAACAGAAGCCCCTCACGAACATGTGTACCGATTTTCAAATCTATATGATTTAATTTTTTTTTCAAACTCTTCAATGATTGGGCCATTTGTCGAATCCGGTTTAATATGAAGAAATTATATAATCCAACGTGAATAATCGTATTTTATGTTTCGGTCAATAAGTATAATACTGAAAAACAACTGCAGTCGGACTTCTATTTAACGAATCTCTATTTTGCGAACTTTTTCTTGGAACCAAGAACATTTTGCGAATTTCTTTGTAAAATAACCTCCAAATAGCGAAGTGCATTCTCTATTTAGCGAACTTTTTCTTGTGATCTAATATTTTTTTTCTCCCTATTCCTCAAAATATTTCTAAACATTTCAAACTTATTTTTTCTTTTAACACATTTTATGGTCATCAACGACCTTGAAGCTGGAAGATGTCAAAGCGAAAGTGCTTGAGAATCAAAGAAAAAAATTTAATTCTTCATGAGGTGGATAAAGGTGTGAAAAAAAGGATATTGCTTTAAAATTTGGTATTCCTCCATACAGCTTATCAACCATAATAAAAAAATCGTGATAGGATACAAAATTATGATTCGTCGAATTCTTGTTCAAAACGTTTAAAAGCATGTGTCTATGAAGATGTGGATGAGGCAGATTTGAAGTGGAGAGTGTGAAAAATAAAAATAATACAGCAATGAATTGCGATGAAGACGAAGATGATGAAGATGTAAATGATCATGATGGAGAAATCAACAAACCTTCGTAGGATTCATTAATTTTAATAACAAATTATTTTTTTAATTGAAAATACAGTGTATTACCGGACAATGTTTTTTTTATTCTTGTTTTCCTTGAAGATGTCATTTTCATGAGTAAAATATATAAAACAAATATATTAATTTACAAAATAAAGGTGTGATTAATTACTTTTTTAATAATATTTAGTATTTATGAATTTAAAATCTGTTTCGTGTAGTTTAAAGTATTTTAAAAGGTGAATCTCTATTTAACGAATTTTCCATATAACGAACTTTTTTTCGGGATTTAGCGACTTCGTTAAATAGAGGTCCGATTGTATGTCTTAATTTTTATACACTCCCTCGGTCTTATTTACAATATTTAGTTAAAAATTTTTGGCACACTAAAATTTTAAACAAAATGTTCCTCTCTTCTGCGACTAAACCTGACCGAGTTATGAAAGCTTGACTATCAATATTTTAGACCATTTCAGCCTATCTTCCGATAACTGATTTTGGGGCCGTTTTCTACATCCTGGTTATTGGATTTAAAAAAATAGCCGGGACATAAAAATAACCGAAAAAAAAACGATTTTTGGTTGAAACCGGTAGTTTTTTTCCATCCTTAAATTACAGTGACAGTAATTCTTATATTCGAATTTAATTAGAAATAATTATTTATGAATTAAAAGTCAAGAAACTTTTTTGTAAAAATAGAAAAATGTGAAATCATGACATGTATATATGAGCATTGATTCATTTTCTTATTTTTTACAGTATTTCTTTTGAAGATTACGGTTGTTGGAACAGTTTATCATTACCTGTTTAAAGACCTCCTAATTATATCAGGATTCTCTACCCATGGGCTGATTACTCGTAACAGTTGTGTTTCTCGACTACAGGCTTATCTGGATAGAGGAACCTACTATAGATTTTTAGGAAGATGGTTCCTGTGGAAGCTGCAAAGAATCGCCGTTCGTGGGATGGAGGCCGTGGATGTTGTTCTACTCGTCATTGTAGCGGCTCTGACAGTTCTATTAATGGACATGTGTTTTAATTATATGATTTATTAATAATATTTCATTTGCTCTCTACAAAAAACACTTATGTAGTTCTAAATTTGTTATTCCAAAACTGTATCTCTTTAATGTATGTCTTTGCTTTGAAATAAAATAAAAAACATATATGGGATATTAGAAAAAATTTTATCTTTAAATGTAATCATCTTTAAAAAATCTTATTATTTATTTCTAAGAGATACCATGAACAGGGTTGCCTCATGTAGACGAGTCGAAGAAAGGAGTGAAACGGATATAAAATCAATCTCAACGTTTGGCAAACTAAGATCTACGTTAGGCGAGAATTCAAACAAAGCGAAATGAGACTTCCGCCGGTCCTATCTGCGCCAAACGAAATGAAGTCCTTTTCTTCACCCCCAAATTGCAGTGGAATATCCCGTCTCCATAACAACCGCCACCAGGATGTCTAGTGTCTAGGGTTTTTCTCGTGGCGGTAAGACACTAGGAACCAGGGCTGCCATATTGGCCTTTTTAAGGCCAAATTATGGAAATTTGGCCTTTTTAAAAAGCTCTTGGCCTTAGGAATTTTTCTTTGGCCTTCTTTTGGCTTTATTTTCGGTAATGACTTATAGAGCAATTTTTAATAACTTATTTACTTAAATTAATTAATTTTAATTGCTTATTAAAGATTTTTTGATAAATTTTCGATATTACCCTTTTCAAATTATATATAGTGAGCTGTCGAACGAAATAGCTCTTGAATAGAATATGGATGTTTTGAATTTTTTTCGCTTAAATTTTAGTTTAATAATAGAGCATTGCACGAATCCTGATCAAGTAGGATTTGTTTTCATGAAGGATAGCTTTTTTTCTTAGAACCAATGAGGTCTTCAATTAGTTTGTCAAATTTGGCCTTATTTTTAAGAAGATTTGGCCTTATTTTGCTATTTTGATCTGGCAACCCTGGTAGGAACATGGGTACGCAAACGCCATCTGGAGGCAGCAGATGGCATTTAAAATAAGACAACGCTGGCTACAAGTGCGAATGTAAATTCAATTTAAGTAATTTATTATTCAATTATGTATGCATGTTTTATACTTGAGTTATTCTTATTAAAAAAAAATATATTTTGATTTTTTAATAACGAAATGCAACATCACATTTCCATCTTAATATAAGTAATTATTCTCCGCATATTAATATGAATATGTGAAAGAGAATTATGATGTTTTTTAATTCTCAAAAGCATGGTTATTGTTTTCTAAGAATGAAATTCTTTATTATTATTCTATTCTGTTCATCGCCGTTTTCTGATTTTCCTAAATCTGCTAACGAGAAAGCGGACTGGCCTTTTTTAAATAATAAATTTAATAAATTAATTACATGTGAAATTACGCTACGTCGAAGTATTTTCCTTCAAAGAAATGGCCAAATCCCCACAATAAATTATAAATATCAAAGAAAAGATGATTTCGGAAAGGCGCATTTTCTTTAGTTCGGTATGCGCATCTTGCATTTTATTTCGCAAAACATCTTACAAATTAGGCGAACTTAAACCACATACTTTTTCGTTAGAGGAAAGAGATCGTCTGATTCCTGCTGAGATGTTTTCATATTTTAAATGGATCGTGTCAAGTGGGCAAAAGCCAGTGTTTTACAAAGTATCTGGATCTCCACCTGCGTTTTGCCCAACTATGATATTGAACCTCCGCCTTACAGGAATAATGCACCCGATGTACTTTTTTAAAGCAATTGAACTCAGTATTTTAAAACGAGGCGTGGTGGTTCATGGAGTAGGAATTGTGTTTGGAGTTTGTGGTTGAAGATTGGCTAATAATTCTGAGAAAATAAGGCTAAATAAGTATGATCTATATATTTAAAATAGTTTGGTAAAAAAAAAAACCTTCACCGAGTCAGCCAGCCTCAACCACTCGACTGATTTCGGTACTTTTTTTTTCATTTGAAAGGTTATGGCATTTAGTTTGCAATGTTTAAATTTAAAGGTGATCCCTGATGACATATCTAGATGTCAGATGTCATAACCTATCAAATGAAAAAAAAAGTGTCGAAATACGTCGGGTGGTTGGGACTAGGGAACTTCTACAAGGTTTACCCATACGCAATGTATAGAGGAGAAGTGTTTTTTCGATTTCGTTCGAAAATAGTGGGTGGTGGGGAGCAGACGACCCTTGATGAAATATCTAGACGTCACAAGCTTTTATATGAAATAAAAATTATCGAATCCGTTTAGTGGTTGTGGCTGACGAACTGTCTGAAGGTTTTACCATATTATTTTAAATATATTGATCACAAAAGTTCCATCAAAATGACGTGTCAAAAATATTGTAAAATACCTATCGTAGGTGATGGAAACTACTTATTTAGGGCGATATCATTCTGTATTTATGGATCTGAAGACTTTCATGCCAAATTTCGTGAAAAAGTTATACAAAACATTATCTGTAGATCCGGTTTATTGAAAGATTTTACAATTTAAAAGGCATCTGTTGTCTACAAAGAATATGAAATTTACTATGGTTTTATGGTCTGTTCCACTGATCTCCATGCAGTATTTAAAACTGAAGAAAGTAGCAGTCGAGAGCCTCGAAGCAGCGAGGTGGCAGGTCAGTGCTGAGCAAAGTGTCTGCTGGCTACGAACCCGCCCGGTCAGCGGCTAGTTGAATGAATTAATTAGTTTTAATTAGTTTATTTAGTTAATTTAGCTTTAAAATGAATTGCATTAGCTATCTGTGTTCTAGCTTGGGGCTTCTAAAATCATAAACATTCATCCCGAGAGATAACAGAATACTGGATTCGCATAAATTTTGACAGTTCTTCATTAACAGCGGCTGCTAAATTGCTCTATAAAGAGGAGAATTGCCAAAGTTCGCCCGACACCTGGATTGGACCGGTATCGCAACTTCATTTTTATTGAATATTTGGGCCATAAAACAGAGGAAAATTATGTTGTAACAATGTAAATGTGGCGTCATTTATAAAACCAGTGGGAGTGGCCTCCCCTAAATTTTCTTACATACTTCTCAAAAATTTGCCATTTCTCCTCCCCCTGCGTAGATTAAAAAAATCGAACCTACTGTAACCCAGAATTCAATGACTATCAGAAGGTTTTTCATTGTAGATTATAGTGATTGTAACATATTTAGGTGAAGAATCATATTCAAAGAGGTGCCTGTGTATTAAAACTTAGCAATATTTATTTTTCATCACACTCCAGCAAGATGCGCTAATGCGAGGGCACGAGAGAGCGAAAACAAAACAGGAGATAAAACGAATCTATCACAAACTCCGTCTCAAGGACAAAGTGACGTAATCCTTCCGCTTGCTACCAGAGATGGCTACCAGTACGCATGCGCATGGAGATAGGTTTTGAAACGAATGCTTAACAAGTATTCGATTATACAGACCGACAGACAGTCAACCGGTTGACGGATTTGGCCCAAAATTTTATGCGGACCTACATTCATGACGATAAAACCGTGTACCAAATTTTATTTATCTAGCTATTCAAGTTTTTGAGTTATAGTGTTCACATGAACGCGGACGTACAAACAGACAGACTTCCCGTGGACGGATCTTGTCCAAAATTTGATAGAAACCTACAAATTATGTTTAAAGACCACATACCAAATTTCATCCCCGTAGACTCTAATAGTTTTCGAGTTATCGTGTTCACAGACAGACATAATTCCAAAATTGTGTTTTTCGGACTCAGGGAGGTCTAAAACGTGGAGATTCGTCAAAATCTCGAATTCGAGTTTTTTGACGATTACAATACTTTCTCTTTGTAGACTTCGTATACGAGAAAGTAAAAAATCTAATTCTGTTACAATAGAGTATTTTTTAATTCGAGAGGAAATAAGGTTTTTTTTTGGATAGTTGGGGTACGATTACGACTTTCTAAACTTGCTAAAGCGAGGGATTTCCATACACAATGGCTACAGAACAGCAGAAAGCGATGCGCGTTTTTTGATTTCCTTTTCTAGTTTTTCTTGAGTATCTCGAAAACTATTCAGTTTTCGAATTACAATTGATTTAACAAATTGAAGAGCATTCAATTCCCTACAAATACATGCTTTTATTTTTCTTCTAGCTTTAGTAGTTTCGCAGATAATGGATCTAAAAAATGCGAGTTGTCCAATATTTTAGGACCACCCAGACCACAGTAACGGCGAGCTACCTCTCTGAAAAGAACTTTTTTAAATGCATTCTAATTAAAACCAAATACTTAGTTGTAACATTATTAATTTTTAAATGGGTCCAATAATTTTTGACCACCCTGTATTACATAGCATCCGTTATGTCTCCTTCATTTAAGATAAACTTCTGAAAAAAGAAGCGAAAATATTCTGCCAAATCTTAGAAAAAGTAATCAGGTGAGTCAAGTCTGTAAAGTTAAAGTGTTTTGTTTTGCATAAGCCATGAGGTTTGATATGTCACGACGATACAAGATTTTTATGACCTCAGCCCCACTGTTGCCACTGTCTTATCTACAAAAACTGATGAATGTGACAATTAACATAGGCCACACTGTCCAAGATTGCTAGTGTTTAATGATCATATCTTTTTATAAATACTGATTTCCTTGAATATCTATTTCGATACTCATGGCTCAAAATAGAATTTTTATAGTTGGTTAATTTTGTTAAATTTTAACCTGTTTTATTTTTCTAATTCTCTTAAAAAATGCACTTTGTTCTAATAGTAAAAATAGTTGTATTACACGCTATAAATTGACAGTTATACTTTTGATTTATAATCTTACCCTTGACAGAAAATCTTGTCTAATTTGGAATCTTTATGGCGAGTGGTCTTCGCTAAAGTTCGCCATTCGATTTCTCATTCATTTCTTCCTTTTTGAACATTTTTTACTTTCTAAATTAATTTTTATGTGTTTTAAATACTAATCGTTTTAAACTTCTGTTGATGCAATCACTTGAGGCTGCTGCGTTTGTACGCTTAAAGATGTATTGCCATCGTTTATGTTTAAATCTGCTGTTTCTTATCTACACTTTTCTTTCTTTTTTAATTTTAATTTTTGTTTAGTATATCTTTTATTTGTATTACACGCATTTGAGAAACTTTTTCATACTTGATAAAAAGTTTATGAAAGATCAAAAGAAATCGGTGAAAAATTTAGCTTTTGAATATGAAGATAACATGAATTTAACAAAATCTGAAATTTTATTTTATTTTATTCTTGGAATATTTGCCCGCTTAAGTTTCATAACAAATGCCTTATAATATACATGGCATGAAAATGCCGCATTGTTTTCAGACTTACTTTCTAAACATAAGTTTTCATTTCATTTCATTTAAATTTCAAAGTTTTTTTCGTTGAAAATATACTTATAAAAGTGAACTATTCCTTCCTAAATAATTTGAAAATTAGATCTCGGCAGAAAACTTCTCCGGAAATATTTCACTCTCTCTTACAGGAAAAAGAACCATTCGGTTATCGATCCTCATTACAAGTCGAGCGTAGAACAAATAGCGTCGTCTGGAAATCAAACAGTATCGGTTGAGGATATCCTTTCACCGAAGCAAGAACTTATCGCAGCAGGAAATAGAATGACGAAACCACAGTGCTTGTTCCGATACCATCAACCAAGAATAAGAGTTCTTTCAGAACAACGAACGATAGACGTCCTATTGTTGGCACTCGGCGTCGACAATAAATCGGTAATGCAATAAAGAATTGTGGATTCGTTCTAAAATTAAGTGTTTTGCTGATCAGTCGTGTCATAAAGAAATGACTGTCCCACTTAAGTGTATCGTTTAGCGAGGCACACACCCTTTGGCCTCTTTTAGAGAAAACGCTTCCACTCACGAGAAATCCAAACAAATGTAAATCATCGTACTAGAATAATGGGAGAATTCAAATAGAGCTGGATTCTCGTGGGCTGCGGTTATTCGTAAAAACAACTGCTTTCGAGTTTTGACAGCAACATACCACTTATTCTGCATATATCTTTATTCCGTAGGATTCTAAAATAAATACACTTAAAGCTGTAGCTTTTGTTACACGACTGCTAATGTGAAAGTAAAACTTGTTGTAAACTGGTTTAATTGTTTTAGACATCAATAAGTGTTTCTGTGGTCTATTGAAACATTTTTATGCGTGTGTGTAACTTATGAAAAGACACGGTGTTTGTGTTTAAATCATTTCCGGTAACTGCCTAAGAAACGTTTTCCCTCCTACTTTTGAAAAAACAAGTATGAATTTGCTGATGAACTATTTTCTGTTTCAAGGAGTACTGAAAATATCTTCTATCTCATTTGTTTTAGTAGGACAATAATTTGTCGCATTTTAATGACTCAAAATGAAATGTAAAGTTATACATTCAGAAAATGAATTCAATTTCTCTACAACATGGTTCATTCGTTCTGTATTGCAATGAAACCGCACTAAGCGAAGCCATCACGTCTGTTTAGAACAATCAAAACGGTGCAAACAGAAAAAAATCGTGCTATAAGAGAAATGTTCCAAGTTCTCTTATAAATATTATTGCTAAATCGTATTCTTCAATTTCTTGCATCTTCGTGGCATTATTCTCATAATATATCCAAAAGCCTCTACATAGCTTTGAAAATTGTGGCTTCACCATATCAATAAGTGATCATTATATTTACATCATGTGATCTTTGTATTATTTATTCGGCCTTTAATAAAAAGTTTAACTCGCCAATAACCTTAATAAAGTGAACTCTCTGCCTCATCAACAGTTTAACTAAATTTATGTAGCATTATACAGATAATTCCAGAAAGACTCGCCTACTCCGCCTCTTGCACTTTAGATCTCTACAATTGAGCATTTTAGAAATAGCTGCACGTATTTTGACGCAGTCTCGCGTCAAACATATTCCACAATTCATGAAGTCACACTACCGCTTTAATGCGGCAATCAGGGAATCTGAATTGTAAAATAATGCCAACCTCTGTTAGTGTGGATAATTATTATTGTTTAGGCTGTTTCCACTGCAACGAGTAATTATTATTCGAAGTGTAAGCTCGTGTTAGGCTTCTGGGTTATTCTTAAGTATTTTTCAATAGCTGTGTGAACTATGAATCACTCCTTTTCCACAAACGGTAAGCGAGAATCCTATTGGTGAAAAAAGAGAGAAAATCGTGACGATCGCGTTTGGGAAACAGAAAGGGAATGCGTTTTTTCATGATCTTGGGGTGGCGGGAAAAGTAATGTGTTGTTTTACCGGTCTTTACTGCGATTTTCCATAAATTCTACGGATTTTGATTGTAATTAAGGTATCCGACTGTGTTCGGAGACATTTTTTTGAAAAATAACTTATATATATTTTTTAATGTTATTTTTTAACTGCGTATGTTTTAAAACTATGAAAATATTGTAAAATTAGGCTTTCAAAATGATATTTAAAAAAAAAAAACTGAGAAATTTGAAGAAAAATGACTAAAATATTTGCCTTACGCTAACAGCCATAGACAAAATCATATTATTCTAAATATACATAAATCATTGTAGGAGTACATTTTTATGACAGTTATCTGCGTTATGCTCTAAAATATTTCTTGTACTTCAAAATAGTTTTGAGATATAGCTGAACATAGTTACTAAACTGATAATTTTTCATCAAAAATGCTTTTCGTTTATATTTAAGAACTTAAAAATAATACTTGATTTTAAAATTGACCTTAGTTTTTAGAGCAAAAACTCGAGCATATTACAGAAAACAATCTCAGAAAATTTCATATCAATACTTGAATAACGTTTTGAGAAATCGTTGTTACGGTCGACAGTTTTCCTCAAAAATATGATTTCTCAGAAAACACATTTAAAGTTTTTACGCAACATAAAATAATGCTTACAGTTCGGTAATAAAACAGCTGTAACTCTATTTGTAATTCACATAGAGTAAAAAGTGAGGCAGTTTTAGAAAGCTGATTAAACAGGCTACAAAATTAAGTCATAAATTTTTTTTTTGATAATCTCATCAAGAACGACGATTTCAAACCAGTCGGATACCTTAAGGAATTCACGAGGACGGTCCGATAATAAAGGTGCAAGGCGCAATTACGCTGACAATTATACTCCTGGAAAATATTTAATACATTTCACAAAAACTACATTACTTTTGCTTATTTCTTGGATCAATCTCGGTAAACTTTGAGACATTTACCCCACCCTGACATTCGTTTTTACATCCCTTCATGGTACTGCTGTTTGTCAAGTTGCTTGAAGTATTCCAGAATGGTGTTTTGCAAATCCCTTTGATCCCTAAAGCATTTTCGTGCAAACAAATTCTTTAAAGGTCCAAATAAATGAAAATCCGAGGTGTACTAGAGGGTGAATGTTGCAGGACCTCCAATTTCCGTTGTTCCAACCACGCTTTGATTTGCTTTGACGCATGGGGCATTGTGCCACCGTGCGAAAGATTAACTCCTTCACGTAATCGTCCTGGCCTTTTCTTTTTGATGGCTGTATGAAATTTTTGGTGCGAAAAGGATTTGCGGATCAGGAGGATTTGCAATCCCCCCCGCCCCCCAAAAAAATCCCGCTCTGGAATACTTCCAGCAACTTGACAAGCAGCAGTATGAAGGGATGTACAAACTAATGTCAGTCTGGGATAAATACCTCAATGTTTACTGAGATTATGTCGAGGAATAAACAAAGGTATGTAGTTTTTGTGAAATGTATTAAATATTTTCCAGAATTATAATTGTTTGTGTAATTTCGCCCTGTACCTTTATTATCAAACCTCCCTCGTAGATTAGAATTTGGATAGTAACTCCGTGCTAGTGTTACTAACTTTCAAGAACAAAAACATATTTATATTTCCTAAATGAACTATCATTCTGAGAAAACTTCTTTATCAGCAATCAGTTTTAATTTATTTTCTGAAAGAACCAGAATATAAAGAACAATTTTTTTTCAGCCAGCGGAAATTTCTATCAAGCAATCAAAACATCTGCTTTAATTCATTTGTTTATATGAAGAAAAAAAATTTAATTATGAGTTTGTTTACAACTCCACTGAAACACTTTCCGATGCATGCCGCAGTTTCGAAGATTTTCCTAATTATATTCAAAGGCTTCATTGTCTTCTAAGATCGTGATTCGTCGAAGCTATAAAAAACGATTCACTCACACCCAGAGCATGATCATTACGATGGTTCAGAGAATCGTGATGAAACGTGTCGCGACGTAACACTTTGTTTAGTCGAGCGTGTCCCGAAAGTCAATTACCGTCATCGAAAAGGAAGTTTAAAAATGAAGCAGAAAAAAAAAATTAAACAAGGCGTGATACTTTGCTTCGTGCTGGTTTCATCCTATTCTGCAGAAGACATAGCAGCAATTACCTGCACCTGGGTGAAAAAATACCGATGTGGCCGATCAAAATAACTTCTAAAAAATGAGAAACTTGCAATCGTATTTCATTAGAAGAATTCCTTCTGAGACAAACTGATTTGTTGTTTCGAACTACATTCGAGAATTAGAAAGCGGAATACATCGCCATTAATTTTTTACTTAGGTTTATTCTTTTCGAAATTCATTTTGAAAGAAAGTCAAAAATAATAATTCTCGAATAATGCGGATATTGACTATAGTGAGTCATAGTAATCAAACGAAGCAACAG
>BGPR01013127.1:0-42705 GCA_013235015.1 Araneus ventricosus
AAAAACCCATACCTACATAAGATAAATCATTTTACGAATGCGAACTTATAAAGGATAGATAGAAAACACATATATATTTCAAAATTAGTAGTTTATTGACGACATTATTGTTATAAGTTCATTTTTTCTCTACCTTCAAAAGTAAGAGATAAGAGAAGTTCTCATTGAATATATTTATTAAGTATAGCCTCAGTGATTTATATAATAATTTTTCCTTTTTAATATGACTTTGTATCAATATAATATCGATTTAAAAATTCCTGAATGTTACCAATTTTGATTTTTTCGCTATTTCCATATTAGGATGTGACTTCGTGTAGTCAAACTTGTTGTCTTTATTTGTTATTGAAATGTCCGTCATTATACAGACCTACATTAAAATTTGTCGGTTTATATTTTTAATAAGTGTAGATTGTATGAAGAAAATTGAGTGCGTTTTCAAATAATCTTTTCTGTTGAGGAATTTTTTTCAAACTTTGACTGATATTAAGTTTTGGACAAAAAGTCATATACTATAATTCTTTCATTTAATTCGTTGCATTTCTGAATTATTGTACTGATATAGATTCACGCAGACACAAAAACGGGCTCAGTACCGAAAGCAATTTTCTCGAATTAACAAATATCTAAAACATTACCTTCCCTGTAAATCTTATTTTTAAACAATTATATTGTTTATTCAAAACAGGGTCTCCTCGATATGAGACCGAGTTCTGTTCCGACAGAAAGGTCGTAAGGATTTACATTTTTAGCACTGATTTCATTCAAACGAATTATAAAAATTGGTCATAAAATACAAAGGTCCAATCTGTGTAAAAATTAATAATGATGCGTACTCTAAGAAAAATTGCGATTTGAAATTACTTTTTATTTTGAAATTAATTTCTTCTGGTCGCAAGACAGAAAGGTTGAAAGTGGAGGAAAAGTTCTGCATAATTTTTGTGAAAATGTGTAGAGAGTAATGTAAAAATTATAATCAAAATTGCCCTTCTTTTCCAGCATGACAGAAATAAATAGTTTGTTGGCATTAACTCTTTAATCCCGAAGAGTCATTTTTCTCTTGGCCCCCCCTTTAACACCGAAACTCTTTGGGAATATGTGACATGAATTGGACTCTAGCAATTCGGGTAGTCATTTACCCCACTCCACTTCCTGTTATAACCTTCCCTTAAGGCTCGTGGAAGTGGGCTGTGATGGTCAAGGATAATTGTACCCCTACTGTGCTTATCTCCGAAGCAATATCAAAACCTTACATCCCTTCAAAATAAATCAACTGCCTCAAACCGGCTTTCGTCGATGTTAAGGCAAAATTTTTATACCACCCCGGACCGACTCGCTTGATGTAAAAGGGTTAAAATTTAATTGTTTGCATCAGATAAGGTTACCAAAGATCATCAACACTGATATGATGTAGCATCAGATCACATTGCCAAAGGTTTTGATCACTTATATTTTTTTCTGGAGATATGATATAGCACCATACCGTTCTTTTTCATACTAATTTGGGCATTTGAATTTAGTGTCAGTAATTTCCTCATCTTAACCACTTACCATTACTGTTCATACGTGACCAGAATTTATGAACATCCAGTGGGAACGCTCTGTATATTGGACGAGTTGGGATGAGGTTATCATTCCGAGAAAAGAAGCGAAAAACAGAGATTGTTTCGTTCATCCTGGATACCTGTGCACATTGCTGTCATTTCTAATGGTAGCACAATCCTCCACGTATTGGAAATTATTAATATTCGAAGGGACTAGGATTCCGCTTTGTCACTCATCATTAAAATACGACAATATTCTGGACGTGGTGAAAGTTTGAAAGTAATTTTCGCATAAATTACTTTTTAAAATTAAATCTAGTTAATCATTATTTTAAATTTTAATATAATCTTTTCACTTACAAGTAAAATGGATATTTTATTTCATTTCTGTGAAATTTTTAAATCTGGAATGACGAATGAAAAACTGGGACTGTTCCGTCTAATTCGACCTGGGCCGACCTGAACAAAAGCGGGGCCTGGTGCAAAGCTGATTTGTGGGGCCTTGTAATAAATTTCGTAAAAACATATATATTGAATTTTTCCTTTCATTACCTTGCAAAATTTTGTATAGTAAGGACTTAGAAATATTTGTAAATGATAAAAAAATTAAATGATTTTTTATGGAGTTAGCATTTTAATCGCGCAAGAAATCATTAATAAATAAATAACAAAAATAATTGCTTCATACGTACAATTTGTTATGCCACATACAAGAAGAAGATTTAGAATATGCGAATTTTGTTAATTTGCTTGCATGTTTTGTAGCAAATTCGTCGATAATATCGTAATTATTTTGTGGGTTAGTTCGGATTCGTTAGATAAAATGCCTAAGGAAGTAAATCGTTCTTGTCTATTGCTATATCAAGTACAATTTTATTATTTTCAGTCTGGAAAAATAGCTATCTGCAAATGCGAGTTAGTTGGCTATGTCAATATAATTTTCAGAAAAGTAACAATATTTGAATAAATTTCAAATAAATTATTTTTAACCCTTTAGAGACTGACGGGATATCTTAGAACGTTCATATCAATGCATTTTTTAAAAAAATGGTCTAGACAGGGATAGATAAATATTGAAATATTTTTAACCCACTGAGCGCCTAATTATTTTGAACTTTTAGCTGTCAGGTTAGAAATCGTAGCTTTTAAAGCGAATGAAACACTCTATTGTATTTAATTATATCTCTGAAATCTTAAGAATACTTTATCCATGGTTATTTGAGAAAATATACGTATAAATACGAGCTATCTGCTATTTAACTGAACATGAAGAACGTAAACAGAAGTTTTCGCAGCTAGGAGGGTTAATATTGTGATAATGGAAGGTAAAATGCAACATCACATATAGATTTCATTATATTCAATGCAGGCAATTTTCATTTTGCAAAATCAGAATCAGTGCGGGGCCTTGGGCGGTCGATAGTTTGAAACTCCTTCGGACTGGCCCTGAATTCGACCTATCTGGTCAAATTTTCCTACCCTGATGCGCGAGCATTACCTGAACCTTGGAATTACACTTCGCACTGAGAGCGCAGTCCCTCAATCGAGCAGGACGCATGCGCAACGTGCCGCTCGCCGAAAAGGTATCCTTCGATTCCTTGACAGTTCGGGGCCTGCTGTCACACTTAGCGCGCGGGACGGAAAAGTTACCGGCACTTCGCATTTATTTATTGTGAGAGTCCCGCGAAAAAGGCCTACGAGAACAGTAAAAGTGTTTATGAAGTCTTGTTGGAAAAAGACAGAAAAACATGCGGGGAAAATGTACGAAACTGCCTCCGAATTGCAGAAGTATTCAGATGACTAACTGTTGCTCTTTTCTTCAAACCGTGTGTTTTTTGCCTTGGTGTTTTTTAATGTGATGTTCCCAATAGTTATTTGCTGTGAGGTTTCGTGTTAGTTGTTCATTCTCATGCGAAATGGTGAGTGCTTTTGCATTAGCTTATTTGGTCTTAATTAGAACTTTCTGGTTTGTAAAAATAACGTGTTGTACGCATAAGGCACATGAATGATTTTATACAAAAACAATCTCATTGACGTAGCCTTTGTAACTGAAAATACCAAAAGCCCCTTTTCAAATCATATCAAAATCTCATTTACGTTTTAGTTTCATAAATATATCTAAAAAGCTTTCGAAAAGTTGAAATTTGTTTCATAGATTCTAAGAATTACAATATTTTTTTCAGAAATCATAAATTAATTTTATGACAATAAATTTTTTATTTCTTAATAAAAAGTTAATTGCTTATTTCATACTAAATTTACAAAAACTGTTATGGTGTAAAAATCTAAACAATACAGCAAAATATTAGTTTGCATTTTTTTTTCAGAAATAAATAAGATTAGAATTACTTGTTTATCTTTACTTCCATATGACAGAACATACGATGAGAGATTCTAACTACTAAAAATTCATTTAGTATTATGAGGTATCTATATTCTGCTGGTAAAATGCATCTAAATAAAGGTTCTTGATTTAAAGATGAATACATACATGCATATGAAATATTGAAATTTAAAGTCTTACTTACTGAATAAAAATATTTAATAAACTCAATTCAATAATGAACCTGTTTTATAAACAATGTTGTTAAATCAGTTGTTTCTTAGGAATATAGTCTGCTTACTAGTATCACTCGGTCAACGTAAAAGAAATCTGTTTTCTATGCAATTATAAATTCATTACTTTCGAATGTTCTAGTGGCAATCATTTGACCTTTTACGTCATAATCAACATGCACTTTAAAAATTTTCAGACTTTTTAAAAACTTTAATAAGTTTAGATCAGAATTCAGAAATTTTAATTTGCCGCATTCGCTGATACATGTATTGATTCTTTATTCTGGAACACTATATTTTACCGTAATCGATACAGACCAGTGAAAGAAAATAATCTGGTCTTTATCTTTGATAAAATCGTGCTGTATGCTTCTGCATAATTCAACTAATAAGAACACTATTAATTTTGAAAATTCATTGCAACTTTGTATTTTATTTTGCAGCGACAGCGAAAATTGTTTCTTCCTTCATTTAAAGTTTTAATACAGGTTTTTAATGTTAGGAAAACCGAAGAAAAAATGGCAAAGTTGTCAAAAAATTGACCATGTAGAAACAAATAATAGATTGGATTTAAGTATACAAAATAAGCTCACAAAATAATTAATAAGTTAAAATTGATTTTAAATAGCACAAACAAAAGGAATCTTTCCAAGCACTGTAACTTTTGAAAATATAAAGCTCTTTAATTTTCTGCTGGTGTGACTCTGTTGTTGGCGTTCTACATATCAAAGACGAAATTAAGAATGTATGCAAACTTATACATACAATAAATTTCTCTCCCATTCTCAATATACAAAAATGGTCTTCTTTAATTATAATGCAATGTCCCTATCAAGTTGCCATTGAAATTTTTCTTCTGTGAAAATTTTGAACTCTGTCCCTAACCCAAGTCACTTAACAAAGAGAAAGAAATAATTTAAAAAAGTCCTTTTGTTTGATAATCTATTGAGAAATATTTGCCCAAACATATGAATTAATTTTTTATCTATGTATCCCTAGTAAATTTAGTAAATTGTTATAGTTATTTCTATTTGTATATCCATGCTGCAATATGAATATATATTGTTGGGAATTGTAATTGTATAAAAAGTGCTATTTAGAGAAAAAGTTTATGAAGCCTTGATTTAAATGCTTTTAACGTACGATTGATATGTTATTGAACATATTTTTCTGAACTGCTTTAATTTTGACGTAGCTCGTTCATTTACATTTATAATTATAGCTAAAGATAAAATTAGTCGAGTCTTAAAAAGTGATTCGGAAAGTGATGAAGGATTCCGACTCAGCTAAACTTATCCTTAATGTATTTGCGACTGCGACTAATTTATGAAATCAGGTTCCAATTTTTCCATTATTCTTGCTTGATTTTAAAATAATCTAACAGACGGAAATAAAGCGGTGTCTTTGAAATAAATGATTTATAAATATACTTGTATTTTTCTCTTCGTTTTTAATTTTGTATACTGAGTGTACAAAGGTAAAGTAATTTAACTGTCAAAAATCTTGATCTTAATATGAATTTCAATGTTTTAAGACCTCCATTATTCTGAAAAAAACATTTTTGAGATTCTGTCTGTCTAACTTCCAACAAGATAACTCGAAAGAGAACGCGCTAGTCGGATAAAATTTGGCATGTGATTTTATCGCCAGCATTGTACAAGTAACAAATTTTGTATCCAAATCTATCCAAAGGTTGATTTTTGAGATTATATGAACCCTATAACTGAAAAACGCAACCAGCTAGATATGTGAAATTTAGCATGTGGTCATGACACTAAAACTGTAGATCTATATATTATTTTTACCCTTAGTCGGTCTACGGGATGGTGTCTAAAATTCATGCTGGTTTCTCTTTTCTATACTAAACACAATGAAGCTAAATACAAAAACGCGTCATATTTTAGAAACGTACGAGAAACTAAAGAGAGGAAAACTCCAGCTGTTTTGCGTTCGTATTTATGTGTTAAATGAGTAGTCAAAATCTTGGGTCGAAACCCAGATGAAGTCAGGCATATCAAATTTGTGTTCATAAAAATATTTATAATCTGGGCAAACTATATTCAAAATTATCAGTTTCTCAATTCTAAAATAATTTAGAATGACGTCTTTATTTGGAATTTCTGCAATTACATGTATTTATTTTCACTTCTTTCATTTATCATTAATTAACCTTTATTTATCTTTTTACTTTTCTATTTCTATGAAGAAATTTTGGGTTGTGAAATGCTTTCCGTATGCAGCTAAAAGATGCGGAATATTTATATATCTGAAATAGAGTTGAAATAAAAAAAAGGTTAAAGGACCCTGAATTGAATTAATATTACTTAAGATACTCAGTCTTCAAGAACTTTAAAGTAAATTTGAATAGAGTTGTGTCATTTCATCATATTATAAACTCTCAAATGTATTTTGTGCAATACCTGTGATAAAGTGATGGCCATATTTTTGAAATTTTTTTTTAAATATTTATGATCATCTGATCAACATTTCCTTTTTAAAAATTAATTGGAATTTATTTATTATTCGAAAGAAAAGTTAAATAAAGGGGTCAAAGTTATTGGTGCTTAAAGGGATTTATCTTAACTCTTAACCTGAACATTTTTCAAGGGATAGCTCGTCATTGAAGATTGCTTGTATTGAGAATTTTTGAAATCGCTACAATTATCTTTGCATTTGAAACAGGGAGCAGCTATGTTAATAACTATTCCCTCTCCCCTTAAATTACTTCTATAAATTCGGAGACTCTTAAAACATTTCCTTTTCTTGTTTAAAAATGTATTATATTTGCGTTTTATGTGTTTAGACTAAATAAAAGGTTTATTCAATGAAAAGGTTTGCAGGAAAATTCAACGACAAATTAAAGATCAAGAACTTATAGTCACAAGGGAATTCATAGTTCCTCTTATCGCAAATATAATTGTATTTGCAATTAATTTAACATCTAACTAGGCATCGTCTTATATCACGTTGTGACGTCATATCATTTTTCCTCCTACAGGATGCGCAATGGGTATAAAAACTAAATTGGCGCGACGGCCAGCTAGTCAGGTGTTGCGTGAATGTGAATTGCCTCCATTACTAAAAAATGTCAAATTACTTAAATAAGAAATAAATAAAAAAAAATAGTCACAAAAGAAAAAATAACCCATTTACCTGTTATCTCAAATAGGACTTCATTTTTTATGCTTGCTCTCATGTAACTATAACGCCTCTCTGTATGCTGTCCTAATTCACTATCAATCAAATTTGTAAGCTAGCATTTAAAAGCAAACACGGTTATCAAACGCTTCGCAGCATGTCACCCAACCTAACTCCTTCGAAAGTTATTCTGGGTGCAAGGTCACACGTATTAAGGACTTTTTTTTAATCTACCTCTTTGACCGGCTTGGAAAACTATATCCAGTTCGGATGGAGTGAAAAAAATCATAAATTAATCTTATTCTGATGGCGTAATTATAACTTTTCAAAATATAGTGTCTGAAACATCGTACAATGCAATAAGATTCACTTTTTAAAATTACACAATTAAATTTTACTGACACATATTTGAACAGTAAAATTCTAAATGTGAAAGTAGAACGTTTTCGTGAGGAAGAATGCTTTATTTTGTAGAACAAATAATAGGGGTGAAATACTTGCCTACGCTATACTTGAGTTACGAATTGTGTTTATTTGTAGTGATGAACATTTTTGTTCTTTCCGAAAAGCTTAAACAAACTTTCGTTGAAATTAATCACAATTTAGATAAACTATTGAAAATAAGAGTAACAGGTTCAGTATTTGAATTTGATCTGGTATTTTTCGAACCATTTTTAATTCATACGCACAGTGATTTTCTAGTTTTCATTAAAATGCATGACTGCATAGTGTTTATTTTTCCTATTTGCCTGATGGAAGAAAAAAGTTTCTTTAAAGTTTTTCTGTTACACAAACTTCTTACATTTGAGCGTTTTGTTATTCACACCTAACTAGTATTTATATAAAATTAATGGAATCTAATTTGTAAGATCAATTTTCATATTAGAAAAATTTTGAATTTTTTAAAATTTGTCGATTTTTTTTATCTAAATGTCTTCAACTAAATTTTAAAATTGGCTGCAACAGTATTTTTCTCCCGATAGCTAAATTAGTGCTTAATGAAGCAAATTACAAATGTTTTAATTCGTTTAATCCTCGTCAAGATAGTTTCTTTTTAAATGGTTATTTAAAAAGAAAATAAAATTCACCTTGACACTTTTTTCACTTGTTGCAGTACGATTGCCATAATTTTAAGCAACATATATCCATTGATAATAAAAAATATATTGTGTTTATATTGAACTCTTAAAATGTTATTTCATTTTAAAATTCATACATGGTTTAACTTTCATTTTAGCGATATCATGTAGAATTTGAGATTCAATAGAGTGCAAAAGCATTTTATTGGCTAAACAATTCTTTTGAATAAATTAACTTCAAAGAAAAGTTTGCTATAAGCAGAACTTAAATTTCCATGCACTTTCTATCAAAAAAATTAAATATAATATTGCCTTGTTTTATTTATTTAAATATAATTTAACAATGGAATTTAATTTGAAAAATATTTCTCGTTTATTTTTTAACTGCAGTTGGTTTTAGCTGCAATCTAATTAATTATAATGTGTACTACAAAAACACATTTACCCAATTTGAGATAAGTGTTTATTCTTTTAAAATTAAAACTCTTGCACTGTGTTCACGATTATTCATTCGGGATTCCTTTCAAATTTGATTTTAAGAAATAGGATCAAATTGAAGCCTCATTTTAATTAGCAAATTTGAAAAAAAAATATTTTAAAAGATTATTTTTCCTAAATTTTATTTTTAGAAATCTTGCGTCTTGTTGCTTTTGATGAATGGAATCAGTTATTTCTGTTTGAATATGCTTTATAAAAAATAACTATTAATTAACAGAGCTTGAAACATTAACCTAGTAATTCCTTTCGCTCTATGACTGATGATAAATTCATTATTAATCTTCTTAGTCATCTGTTATCCGTCAAGTCTCAATGTAGATGTCACCATCATTCATAATTTTTTTATTAACTAACATTACGAGCATTTGCAGTTCGAGTGTCTGAATCAGTAAATGTATATTTTGGCTTCTCGTATTGTTTCTAGCTCTCGATCGAATGCCCTATTTGGTTTGGAAGATGAGTCGTTTTTCGGTAAAAAATTTAATTCATGTCAAGGAATAGAACGATGTTTTTATTTATAATATTTTTTAAGAATTTTAAAATTTTAAATTGTTCAGACAAACTATGATTATTATAAAACTATGATTATATTTCAACTTTGTTTTTTTTTCAAGAAATGGGAAATTTTTGTAATTATTTAAATTGAAAAAAACTTATTTATACAATTTAAGCAATTAAGCGATTGTTTAGAATTAATTACTTTTAATTCAAATTTATTTTCTTTATGACTATTTTTTGCAAAAAGTTCTTCGATTAACTTAACTTCAAGATAATAGATATTTTTTAATTTTATGACAATTTTTACCTTCTTATCGGATGTCCGTGCTACATTTTAAAGCTATCTATAACAATAAATACATAGCTCAACAAACCACTGATAAGCTAGTTAGTTTTTTTCAAGAGTGTTTTAAGAATAATGTCAATAAAATGACATTTGTAGGAGTGTCATATCGAAATATATCTGAAAAGTAAAAACTAAAATAAACAAACAAGTAAACATAATTCTGAATCAAGATTCTTTGAACTTGCATTTTAACCAGATGTTTTTCCAAGTTCCTGAAAGTCTTGTTTTTCCAGCAATGTAAGTATCAATAACTCCGATCTCTAAAAGCGCTATTGTTATTATTGCTACTATTTTGTCCTATTGATTGACACGAAACACACTTTAAATATTATGCAGAGACATTATATAATTTACCCTACTGTTAGTTCTGATGGTCGATATAAAACAGATGCCTTTGCATTGACAAAAAAACCGATGAGAAGGCCACCTCTCATTTTAAACCTATATAAGAAATATCTAAGCTATTTCTGAGTGGGTGCTACAGGAATTTATCCTATTTGAGTGCTACAAAATAATGAGACCAGAGGACGGTTCGTTGCTAGTAATTTAAACTAATAATTGTTTTAAATTGCAATAATTTACGATTAAATGAACGTAAGATTTATTATTTTTCCTACAGGCTTTCTTAGAGCCCAACTAAATTCGAACCTACAAGTTTCTACTCAATTCGGCTCGTGATTCCTTATATCTAAATTTAGCTGCCGTTAACGGCCGTTGACTGATATTTACATTTATTTAACACGTTCGCAGGCATAAATGCTATAACACTCATTTCACTGTGCCGCAAAATGTCATGAAAGTGCCGGAGTATGTCAGATGTTTTCACGCCTCTAACTGTGTAAATAAGAAATTGAATTTAATGCTGACTCCCTGTTCATTACCAGATGAGGTTGGAGGTCTAGAAAGAAATAGCTTGAAAAAGTAGCGCATGCACTAAGCATCCTATTAATGCTCTCTCATTTGGTTAAAATAAGAAAAACATTACGCACAAACACATGCACTAGATAAATGTTTTTTTCATGTATATAGAGGTATTCCTTAATTATTTTATTATGGCTTTAAAACGATAATTGTTCTGATAAACTGAAATTACCTATATATGGCGCGCAAATATTTTTAATGGGAATTGTACAGATTGCGGTAGAGAAAGGTTATTGGTCTTTCCTTCATTTTTATTTCAACTGAATAATGAAAAAATCTAAAAATATTTGAAAATAACAGTCAACGTATTCTTTATGTTGCTGTTCAGATAAGTTAACGACTCTATTCTCAAATTATTCATCAACTCATACAAATGCAAACTCTGATAACATATAATTTCACCTAATATAACTTTATTTATCTCTAAGAATATATAACATTTGCTTAATTTCTAAACAATTGGTATACTTAAATTGATGTGCCAGAACTTATAGCTCAAATTCCATTCATCTACATATAAAAAAGCATAAAGACCAGATACATCAATTTTTAAAACTTAATAAATCTCTTATATTCAAAGTACAAAAATATTTATGCATAAGTACATATTTTAACACAAAATTCCGTTAATTGTTGATTTAACTGTTTCGATTCACTGCTGATGTTTCACTCATCATCAATTTATCTGATTAAGTTATCATAATAGCTACTGAATTGATGATAGCTGCTCAAGAACAGAACAATTCACTCATCGTGGCTCTTGAACACTGAGCACTTGCACGCAGGATTTATGGAGTATCAATTACTCGGTTATGGAGGAATATATCTTAAACTGCTTAATTGTCAAACATGTTATGGCTCTAACAATATCTTTCCTATCTCTTCACCAGAACGAAGAATTCACGAAAACTGGCACCTAATTTGCATGGAAATAGAGCAGGAAAGATACTTTAAATATTACAAGAGGAGATTGTATTTTTAAAGAAATCAAACAGCTGAAATAAGGACCAAAAAGTAGAATACATGCTTGGACTAATTGACGCTTTTGATAATTTGCATACTCTATAATTCTTTTTCCTTTTTTTCAAAGTCATTCATTCTGAATATCTGGAAAAATAACTAAATCATTATTAAGAGTACCATTTTGTAATGGGATGCGATTTTGTCACATGAGATAAAGTTCTGAACTTAAATTTGTTGGAAAAAATTTAATTTACAAAACGAATTTTTAATCTCCTCGCTTAATCTGTGTTCATTTAGTAATTTTAATAATGTATCAAAGCAGAATTCATTGTAAATAAATGCGTTGTGATGCACGATATATTCGGCCGGTTAATGGTGAAAATTTATTACAAATTAAAGAAATTCTGCGTAGAATGACATTTTGGCTGAATCTTGAAGTAATAAGAAGAATTCGCATTAAGGGAAAGAATAGATGTTGGTTTAGCGAAATTGAACTGAGCACTGAGACTTTTACATTTCATTTTTGGTTTCAATATTTTCACCGATCTACAAGGACATAATATTCAATATTTTCACCGATCTACAAGAACACAATATTCAATATTTTCACCGATCTACTGTGTCAAAACAATAAGTTAACCTAGGAGTGTTGTATGCTTTTTCTTATTTGAAATGTAAAATTGATTTCATTTTTGTAGCTATATTTTGATAGAGTGAAATTTTATATAATTTCCTTTCTCCACACGACATCAGCTTTGTAATCTAGAGTGTAACAGATAAACGAGCAATTTTCCAACCCTGAAAAAAGGAAGTTTTGTGAGGAGAATGGAAGTTAGAATGACTTCATTTAATGTAAAATTCCTTACCATATACAATGATAAATTTTGAGAAGTTGAGTACAAAGAAGTCTGAAATGGTGAAAATATGAACATTTACTGTGGAGGAATTTTACAAAGAACTCGACAACTGTAAGGTTATTTAGCATGAGTTTTGAGCATATTTTAATATCAATTATTCTAATTCCATCCGCTCAAGGAACTAAAATCTGGTAAATAATTAAAAGAAAACTGATAACAGTGAGAAGAAGAGCAATTGAAGTGATAAATATGTAAACGCACAGTAGTCTTAAAAATAAGCGCACTGTAAAATAATGCAAAATATCTGTAGAAATTCCAGAAAGTTTCATTTTGGAGAAACTAGACATTTAAATGTATGCTCATGCTGTTTCTAACTATTAATTTCAAACTAAAAATATTACACTTCCATTTTATGTTTGTGACATGATGATGCGGATAAAATTTCATTTCTGGCGTTGTTTTCAAATTACCCGTTTCGCTGGCGGAAAAAATAATATAAATGAGAGGAAATAGTTTGATAAAATGTTACTTTACTTTTTCCAAATGCTACTTTGTTAGAACCATTTAACTTGGACAAAAATAGGTTCAAAGATAAAAAAAGTTTCCTAATGTTAATGTGTAACTGCGTATTTACGCAGCCTTCCATTACGGCTCATAAACCAAGACAGACTGTTCGCGCTCGCCTGCGTGGACACATCAGAGAGCTGATTTGGCTATAAGGACTCAGAGAAATTGGACTGGATGGGGTCATGCTACGTAAACAATTAATATCATTTCGTCTGATTTGGAATAGATAATCCGAGAGTAATGGGAATAGTGTTTACTTACAGGTAGAGATAATTATGAACAGTAGAGCGCAGCTGTGATGCAGCAGCTTGTAATTATAAAATTACATTGCGGGAGTCTTAGGAGATCAAATGGATTTTTACTATTTCATATTGGTCTGTGAGACTATACATGTATCTTTTAATTCTGTACTTATTCCAAATTTAATCTGGTTCTAAATCCTATATTCATTCCAAAGATTGCAAACTGATATTTTGATTCTCTAGTTTAGTGTGTCCATAATGTTTAGGACAACAAGAGACGATTCATTTCGAAATGCATGCAGATAAAATCCAGGATTTGTCATGATAAGCGGAAGACCAATATATATATAGGAAAGATAATTATATTAATGTATCCAGGATTTCAGTCAATCTCTTTATTGAAGGTGATTAAAAAATCGAACCAGGTTTTGTAGTAGAAATGCTTTTCATATTAAATGCTTCTTAAAATTACATTCATTCAACTAGAAGGACTCTGTAATGATGATTAGAAAGATACAAATATAAGCCGAAATACATTATTACATCTATTATACAAATCTATTATATTATACATTATCTATTATACAAATATGACATCTTAACGCCACGAACTTTAGAATCGAAAGGAGAAAGAATTCCTTTGAGTTATAAGGTAATTTTATTTGTAATATTAAGGTCCAGTTTAAAGTTGTACTAGGACTAATAAAGGAAAAGCACATCACAACAGGATGGGAGAGCTACCCCCTCCTCCGCCGTAGAGAGTACGTATCATCATCGGCAGGGGAACTCAAACCCTATCATTATTCTATCCACGTCCAGGCGCGAGAACCCGCTTACTCATCCGGCGGCTTCTTATCTACGTATTCGTGGTGCACATAGTGGGAGTTTCTGCAACATATGAGATCATTGATAACAACCTTTGTAGCTCATATGTTTCAGTTTCAGATTTCCTTCTCACGTGGCATAGCAAATTAATTTTCTGTCTAATGTAAACTGCATCACTTTTAAGTAATATTTTTCAATTTTAATTAAATGTGAGTTAATTTGTAAGGGATGGTTTGAATTTTAAAAGAAGGATTTATTGGGTACAATGAAATTACTTTTCTTCCGAAGTAATAAAAATGCTTCGGAATTCCGATTTACAGATCAAAAGATGGCGATACGAGACCTCAACTCACTTTAAATTTGTCGTGTAAGTGGGTGGATTAGCTGTTATAATCTGCGTGCTTGTAGAATGGGATGTCGGTTCAAACATTATTCTCGTAATCTGACGGTGGTTAAAATGACATTTACATGCTTAAACAGCTAAAGTACAACCTCGAAGCAGGGTATTATTCGAAGGAAAAAAACAGGCTTGCTTTGCTAGCCTTGTGTGTGTGATGAAGTTAGGAACATCGGATTAAAAATTAAAATCTTTTATCGGTTACTTCTCTTACTCTGCATTTTGTTTTTGGCGAACGCTGGGTTATAAATTGGGAAAAAAGTTTTGAATATTTTTAATGAAAGCTACTGGCAACATTGTCAATAATATAATAAATACCTTGGTAACTTGAAAATTGTTCTTGATACTTACATTTCGAACAAAAATTAAGGGATTGCTTATAAGTGTATAAATGTGAAAAGAATTATGCATGAAAAGGATTTTTGGAATTTCTTTATAGGTTTTCGGTACTTCTCAACTTAGGCTGACATATGATACCAAGAAACATCCATTATTTCACAGTTTTTTTATTCATTGGGGGTTTGAATCTTTAAAAGAAGGTGTATCTGCACAGAATTTCTCTATCAAGTCTTATTTCGGCGAATGCGTCAATCTTAAATTACTCAGTTTTAGCGATCTCTATCATAATCCGCCGTAATGGGATAATATCTTTATATTATTCGCATCAGGTGAAAATTAAAGTATCTGTGTAGAGAAAACATGGGATAAGATTTCACTAAAACAAATAAAACAGACAAACAAATGGTTGCTGGTAAAAGAGGATTAGCATTTGCAATTAAGAATTTCCTTGAACGTGTATATTATTTATAGTTGTTTTTCTTCAATCCTGTCAGCCCTTCTCCCAGAGGGTATAGCGTGTTTTAAGGGTGTCGATGGGAAGATGCAACAGACCACAGGGAAGTCAATATTAAACAATCATGAAAAACATTGAGGAAACAAAAAATTTGCTCATTTCACATAGGAAAAACAAGACAAATTGCGAAAAATAATAAAGCTAAAAAATTTAACAGATTACATGAGAAATGCAAAAAAAACCACAACAGATAATAATTTTCATAGAATGAACCTCAAATAATGCAGTGTTAATATACCATTTATATTTTAACGTGTTATAAATATAATGAAACAATTGATATGTAATTTGAAGTTTAATTTTAACGAATTCTTCAAAAAAGTTTATACTTCGGCGCTGCGGTAGTGAAGCGATTCATAGTTCATTGATATTATAATTAAATAAATATTTATGACAATAGGAAATTTTCATAATGTTAATTATTTTTTGCGATGGAAATTTCTATAATAAATTAATATTTTAATTAAATAAATATTTACAACAATAAGAAATTCTGATAATATTAATTATTTATTGTGATGAAAGTTCTCATAATAAATTATAAAGTGGTTTTAGACATGGGTTCTAATTTTATTTGTGTGTTTGCAAGTTTTTCTGAAAAAAATAATTTAGAAGGAAGTTTCTCGATTTTTCTTTTGTCATTTCAATTACAATGTCAGAAAATTTCGATGATAGTCTTTCGTTCGCATTTAAATCACGTATTTGATAATAAGTTGGTAAGAATATGTCATTACTTAAGTGAGTTGTGGAACATGAGTATGATCTAAAGAGAACAATCTGCTCTTTTCCGATGATGCGATTTAAGGAATGCACTCTATATACTATGAATAATAAAGCATCAGTTGCCTGATTGTTTTAAGAACAGAAACAGTATTTTAATGTGTCTCATCCATTAAAAATAAGAGCAAGCAATAGGTTTTATGCATCACATCCATGGTAATAGTTTTTTGCTGCCAAGATATCAGTTTAAACGATTTTCTTTTTCCTTTAATAAAGCTTTTTTTGTGCCAAATAAATTTTTTATTTACAATTTTTTGTGTGCATGATACGTGTTGCGTATCATGCTTGAAATGCAATAGAAAAAGAAACGATTTTGTAGTTTTTGCTTTTCTCAGTCTTGGGTAAATTTTGGTTAATTTTTATTAACATGAAGCAGATAAAAATCAATTATTTAATCCTAATCATTGCCAAAAGAAATGTCCAATATTCAACTGATTGTTTGTATTCATTTTCAAGTTCTTACCACAAACACAAATTTTACTTAACAATTAATTCATTTCCAAAGATTATCAACCATATTTAATAATTTTATTCGTAAATTCTTTTTATAAAATTCGTAGGTTTATAAAATTGTAGGTTTAATCAGCGTATTTGTTAATTGCTTGAATAATATTTCAATAAGGATTGGTATTTTGTGTTGGTATTATCATTAATATTGGTTATTCGCATATATTATAATTTAGAATTTATATCATGATTGCTGCATATACTCCATTGTTATTCTCATTCATTCGGAAGAGATAATATGAAAATATTTTAAGTTCTACATTTTAATTTTTAAAATAATTTTATATCTCAGTAATAAATTCAATATTTAATTTTGTTCTCGGTTTGATTCATGTAACTATTTATTCAACAGTGTTTTTCATCGCAAAGGGATTCTGCGCTACAACGGCATAATGTAATCAAAATTTTCTCCATTCCTAAAACGATATCCCAATTACCATAAAAATAATTCATACCTGAAGCATTCCATTTTAAGTCTTTTAACTATTTATAAAGCAGATTCTATATAAAATACGTTAAAATAAGATTTAAATTCATATTTAAAATTCAAGCCTTAAATAATAACTTAAGGCTTTCCCTATTTGTTGTATGTGTGTGTCTATTTGTTTATGTTTGAAATATTCATCAAGAACGAAAATCTTTAAATTATTTTTTCTCTTGAAACATAGACTGAAATAATTCAGCAGAACCAGATAAATGCGTATTGTATTTCTTAGAGTAACTTCATCGGGCAAAGAATTTAATTTCATTTAATTAAATAATTGTAAATAAAAAAAGTCAAATAAGAATTAGTGTTTCCTTTCTTGTCGTTTTCTGAGAATTTCTTTTCAACGGTGAGGAAAGCAATTTAGATGAAACAATGCAATACTGAACTGAAAATTTGAATGGAGCTTATACCCTCTAACACCTGTTGTGTTGAAAGAATTGAACAATATAAATTTGGGAATTCCTTTCCTCGGAGGATTTATGTCATTTTGACGCTAATGCTATCATACAAATAGTCACGGGAAGATACCGATTTTTTTATTCTGATTATAGGTGCTGCTTTGTTTAAATACAGTCGCTCATGCGTGTTCTTTCCTCTAGTTTCTAGGATGCTCCCATATAAGGTTTTGACTTGGGACGCGTGTTCAAAAATGATTGTGATATTTGTAATGCATCTGATTGTTCTAGAATTCCCGCCAATAAAATTTTCGAACAGAATACAAAATCATTTTTTGTTAGTTAGTCACAATTCTTTTCGACTTCTTGATTTTAATTTTGCTTGATGGCTTTGGAACTCATGACTAGAAAGAAAAAAAAATTACAATTTATTTTTTTTAAAAAAATTGTCTGTTAATATATCTTTTTTATTCTAAAAGTTTAAAAAGAAACGTCTTTTGATTTTCGTAATTATTACAACTTAAAAATGATAATCATTATAGTTAATATTTCCTGTTGCAAAAAAGAACAATTCGTTATTAATGTTTTATCATCTTTATAGCCATTTTTTCCCTTGTTGAAGCTCATGTTATTAACTTTTCCTTTCTTTTTTCGTAACCCTAATTTAAAAACACAACCAACAATGCGTTTAGACAAAGTATTTCTTCCAGTTGACTTATTTGGTCGAAATTAGATACACACCTGCATTTATTTAAAAACTATTCAATGTTTAAAATTTCACTCATATATCTCTTTATGTACTTGATTTATTTTTACATATACATATAAAAAAATTCCAAAAGCATTTATTTTAGACTTAAAGTTATCTACAACATCGGTGTTCTCCAAACTCTCGATTCTATAAATATATTTCGAGTTTTTGAATTAAACTACACATTGAAATTTATTTTTGTGAGAACTTAAACAATTTTATTTTTGTTACGACATTAAACAAAATCATCTCACTTTAAATATATAAGCTCTAATTCCATAAGAATAATTCCATTCTTTCAATTTAAAGAAATCTTATATAAACAATTGATAAAATATATCCTTTTTGATTTTATGAGAAAAGATCGATATTTTTAGATATTGAGAGCTTATATATTCAGATATACGAGACACATTGATAAAAGTTATATAAATTAGCAGGTTTCAACCTTTCAACATAATGACTTTACGTTAAGAGTTTTTCTTTTTTTCTTCAAGATTCGATTAAATATTATATTAAGGACAGGAAAACATATTTATGCTGTATTTTTATTATACAAAATGGAAAAAAGTCTAGGAGATTTCAAGTTATTGTCCATTTTTGTATGAAATTTTAAAACAGGATTAAAGAAAAATTTGATCTTATAGAAAACATTTTAAAAAAAATTCTCTAAGAATAACTGAAGCATTTCATAAAAATTCAAATATCGGATAAAAGCTTAATTCTTAAATTAATAGATTACACAATGATTGCCCTTTTATTTAGGTATAAACGCTTTTTTCAGTGTTTGAAAGGTAAGCGTCAAAAATAAGAAATACAGGTTATTGTCTCAGAGGAACTAAATTTTTTTTCTAACGAACTTCACGTTTTGTATGTTTTAGGAACAATATTTAGACAAGATTTCTATTTCTACAAGAATATAGACATTTCTCTTACATCACATAGAACAAAATTAGATCACTTTTCAGTATTAAAGCAGAGTTTCTTCAACTGTGATTTATTTCTCCAAATTGAGCCTGTTATAAGATTCTTCATATCTCAATAGGTGTCAAAAACGAATTTCTCTGAGATTCTACAACATTAATGTGAAAAAAATTATAAGGCAAACCACCTGGATTCGAAATACTGTTTCACTATTCTCTAAATAAATGCATCAGATTTAATTATTTTTAAATCTCCGCAACTAATGCGTATTTTTATGTAACTTTATGATTTATATCTATATTTGGGAAATGAGAACGTTTGAGAAACTCTCATTTAAAGCATAATCCATTTTATACTCAAACAATTTATTTAAACATGTGAATAAAGCATTCAAGAAAGAAATTAAATTTATTTAAATATAATTTACTCTTTTGTATAAAAAATATTTAAATAATCTTATGTAAAATTTTATATCATAAATAAATTTAACTTTTTACAATTCTTAGTCTGTCAATTGAAATATTGCTTCATATGTATAGACCTTGAAAGCTGTTTATCTCTTTTTCTATTCAATCTTTTCTGAATGTCACTCATATACACAATTTTAATTACGAAATCAAGATTTTTCAATGATTTTCTGGCATCTAAATTGCATTCAATAAGAAGTTCGAAATTGGTTCACGAGGAACTACTGTATAGTTCGAAAACAAACCCGAAGCGTTCACTGTCAACTTTCCATCTCGAAAACAAAAGACTGTTCACATCTTCACGTCAAACTGAATCACCTATTTTGCATTCCTGACAAGGTTGACACGTTTGTTCGGGGAACACTTATTGGACATCTGTTTTAGTTTATAGGTACATCTCTTTCATTCCTTCTGCTTGTTGTATAGATATTGTTAATATATTTGTAATAAATTAAAACATTCAACAAAAGAGTTTTTAATAAATTCCTGTTCAAATCCAAGATTCAACTGTAAATTTCTGTTTATCAGTCATTGATTAATTCATGACTCTTAGGAAAAATAAGTTGGATGCGAGTGAAAATAATCTTATTTGACGTATATAAAGCTATCTTTCTGCATGAAACTTGCAATTAATATAAAATTTCGACTTAGTGTTAGGTACCTAATATTAAGATCATCGAGAAGAAATAAGTAGCTAACTGTAATTATAACGACTAGTAACTGTTTATAAAGATGTCGGTAGTCCACATCTTACATGATTGCTACAGCGTAAAATTATTTTCATCTTTTCCCTTAAGTCAATTTAGAAATTTTAACTGCAAATAAGATATTTTCAATAGTGTTAAGGGCATCGTTCAGCTGAGGAGTCGAATTACTCGAATTAACAAGCTTAATTTATAAGTCTAAATAGAAGAAAGAAATAAAAACATACAACAAAGTGGTGCCTAGTGAAGCTACAGTTTTTGCGAAGACATTGATGATTCTTACATAATAGGAGCGGGTGAGCACAATATATCGATTATTTACCAGGTTTCCTTTATCTTTCTTTTTCATATTTTGAGCGTAGGCACAACTTCCACTCTTATTTTTCACACGACTTTGGGGAAACAAAATTCTGTAACTTTTTTAATCATTTATGTCTTCTTGTGCCCGCCATTACCGACTTTGATTTGCCGTTGGGAACCTCTGAATTAGATGGTTCGAATTTCATACTCGAGTCGTGGCGACTATTGGGTTAAGTTCTAATATTCTGCCGAAACTTTAGATATATGTTCTTTGTCTGTCATTTCTCATTTATAACAAACGAAATTTTCCTTTAACTATAACAAATATTAGGGTATCAAATGCAAAAATAACTCTATCAGAAATAATTCAAGGCAACAGAAAATATATATCCCAGAGACATTAGAAGTCAGTGGAATGAATAAAATATGCAATTTTCTGTGCCTTACTCATGATCTAAAAACATTTTTCCGTCACAACAAAATATTAAGGTATCTTTTCAAACTATTTAATGAATCAAGAAAAGCAATCGTTTAGTTTTCAAAGAAATTTTGCCTCAAGTCATAAGTTTGGTGACTGTTGGCAAAAAATATTTTGCACTTTTGTCAAAAATTGAATCTGTATGTTACTTACTTGAATAACAAATGCATAAAATATTATAATGAAATTAACCTTCCAGAAAGAGTGTCCTCTATACCAACAAGAAAGGTCGTCCGTATTTCCTAGATACATTATTGTAAAATATCAATTTTTAAGAGGGTAATTATGAAAATTAGGTTGTAATTAGATAAGGGTTAATAAGAACAAAAATTTAAACAATTTTTATTTAAAAAGGGATGGAAACATAAAACAAAAAATCCTTACAAAATTTCCTAAGAATTAGCTGAATGATGTGAAAATAAAATAATCGAAAGCGCTTATATTTGAATTGAAATATTTACATTTGTAATATAGCAAATGTAAATTGAAACATTTACATTTGTAAAACAATATGGAAGTAAAAATCAATTGAAATTTATATATAAAGAGCAAGAAGTCAGTTTTTTAGTCATTTCATTACAACGGTCGCACATATGTCTGAAATACAAATAGTAGATTCTCAGAATGCTATTTACGCCTTGAATTCCAAATGAAAGAAGCTGGAAGAATAGTTAAAGTTATGCTTTTGTAGCACTCTCAGATAAAGATATAAACCGAAATTCTTCTCTAGTGTATCTCTCACATACGCGCCCCCGTTGGAAGGTTAAAAAAATATTTACATTAAATGAAAAGTTTCCATTACGCACCTAATAAGAAAATTTGAATTTACAAATCTCAACTATCGTAATCTTAGTGCTTGTGTATAATTTGTTCCACTCCAGGTATCTATATCTTATATTCTACTTTGGAAATCTATTCGTCTTTATAATCACAAATCAAAGTACATTTCAATTGAAAAAAGTATTTCCAACGTCAGAATACTGATTTTTTTCCTCTGTTATTTGCATAACTCCAGACTTATACGAAGTGCCACTTATTTGTAGGTGAAAAATTCAAACACGCCAACGCACTCGATGCACTTTTTTAATCAACTCAAGATATTTTATTTTCCAGAGTACACACATATTCCCCTCATGTTTAATATTAGCTTTCAATCTCAAGATTTTAATTTTTCTTTTAAGAAAATTCAAAGCATATATTGCAGAAATGGATTTTTGATGACAAGATTTGCATCAAAGAGCCAAGAGTATAAAAATAAAGATAATACATTTTGTAACTTCAACTTAGCTTTCAACAACGTTCAAACAAGACTTCCTACACACATGAGCTTCAAAAGTGTTTTTTTTTATTGATTTCAGGCTTGGCATTTTTTTAAAAACGGCTTTGATCACTTTGTTACTATTGTACTACAAAATACTTCAATTATTTTTCTGTTTTTAAAAGTAATAATTTTTATTTCACATAGAAAAGTTCCATGTTTTGATATTTACACGATGAGAATGCTAACATTATTTTACCAACCTTTTTCTATTACATTTCGGAGATCATGGCCTGAAGCAGGAGTCTGCCCGTTGCAGTTTATTTTGATTACATTATAAAATTCTCAATGTAAGTAAATCATACAAAATAATAATCAGATATTTTTATGTAACGACCAGCTAAGAAACACAATAACTGACATACATAATGGAATATGACGTGTCTTTGACGCTTGCCAGTAAGTACCAACCAAAATTGTGAACGGAGTGGTGTCTACCCCCCCCCCCTCCGCGCTCTAGATACTTCACTCGCCAGCTAAATCCGAATTGAAAATTTGCGCGGAATTCAAAACTGCAGAATGTTAGTATTATGGGCTAGCTAAGTCTCGGTCCTTGTGACTTGCTTCAATGGTTATGCATTTAACCATCATCGTATACAGAGGCTGTAATTATGCAGGCTTATAGATAGTTTAACAACAAATTGTTCATTGATGACAGATTGGCTGATGGAAGTTTCTCTGGTATTTTTCAAGCGAATCTTAAATGTGGACATTTTCCCTTCAGAGTTCACCAGGAAAGCAACCAACTACCGTACACAGCAACTAAGACATCTACCTCATATGCTGTCTAGGTATTCTATGGCCACTTTAACGAAGAAAATATATCTCTCTTCCCTTTTGTCATGGATAGTTTACTCATAGATTTGGCTTGCTAAGCCAATTGGGATTAGGACCACCACCACAGAATTTGTACTGTAAAATTTATATTGAAAAGAAATGCGAAACATTTTATAGCAGTGGAATTTTGTAAACTGTGTATAATACGCAATTAGTATGAATTATATAGTTTCAATCACTCGAAATACCTATATATGTAAATAAGCATGGGGAAATACAATTTTTTAATAATTTTTCTGAAGATATAATTTTCTTTTTCTTTGAGTAAAAAAGTTCTATATTTCAATGGCATACGATTTCTATAACAATTTGCAGTATATATTCCTTTAGAATTTTGAGATATTCGGTCTTAATATTTGAATAGATAATCTCGGTCTATAATTTTTTAACTTATTATAACGATCCTGTTACGAAACGTGCATATATAAATATAACATCACAAAAGTTATTTATAGAAATTTATCACAAATAGGAGATTTATAGAAAACTAAAAGAGATTTATATATAAACTATAGGAGATTTATATATAAACTATAGGAGATTTATATATAAACTATAAGAGATTTATATGTAAACTATAAGAGATTTATAAAAACTAAAGCATTTCATTGTGATTTTCCAATATTGTCTTTTCGCTTAGAAACATATTGATATAACAGTATGCACTCAGTTGGACTGTTATTTATGCACTAGCAACATAATGGAAAAGACATTTAATATATTTCTAACAAGGAGTAAATATAAAACAGAAATGGAATCCAACTAAAAATATTGTTAAATAAATGCTGCTGACATACCATTTCGCACAACAAAGCGAAAAGGAGAAAGAATTTGCGTTAATAAATGGTATTTTCTATTGGCATTCCAGGTCTTTGTTCTGAACCGAAAATGCATTAATTTCGTCTACGAAAAGAATATTCTTTCAAGGATATTATTTAATCTAGGAAGATCGCAGACAGCGTAAAAGTGTTAAAGGCTTATTTTAGAAAATCCTTCTTTAAGAAGAAACACTATTATCGCCTTTAAACTGCGTCTTGGACCTATATTTGTCTTACATTTCATTTGTAAACAGAAATATAGCGTTCATAAAGAAAGAACTTAATGGGTTAATTTAATTTAAGCTATGTTTATAAACCAGAAACATGGTTATAAAATATTAAGAAGAAGCGAAGTTAAATGTTTGAATACGAAATAATATCTGATCCTCTGCCAAATGTTTCTTTCTAACAAAAGAAACATTTTATATGGTATTAAATTTATATGTCTTATTTATAAGAATGTTTTTTCCGGAATCATGCAATGTATTCTACCCTAATTTTTATTTTTGATTCTCGTTAAACACGCTTATGCCTTCTCTTATGTGAAGTAAACAAGGTAATGCAATCGTTGAAAAATTCGAAATCAAAATTTTTATAAATCTCCACGCAATTTCTTTGAAAAATAAATATTTGACATTATTACGTTATATGTTATACACATAAACGTTTTTTTTCCTATTTCTTTCATTGATTAATGCAATAACTCATGGACGACCATGGGGAGATTATGATATGGAGAGAAGAGAAAGGAATAATTAAAATTAATCTACCAAAAGAAATTATTGAATGCGATTTCATTTTACTTCTTAATAATTCATAATTCTATTTATTTTTTAGGTGCGATCGTTTGATAAAAAGCGGAATTTAGTATGGGAATTGAGAATTATTTTCTGAGTTTGCAATTCCATGGAAAGGTGAGATACTTTTATTTACTCATACAATGATTCCTGATTCAGTTTTATTTGTTGTATGCATGCACATGTTCCGGTACAACTTTCTTTAGTGTTATGGTTTTGATACCACTGGATTCATTAAATAATATATCTAATCAAATCTCTTTCAGTTTTTTGCAAAATATCTCAGAAATTTTGGCATCTTACATCTTTGTTTTAAACGATACTTTAGAGCTTTATTAGTATTATTTTGGAAACAGGAAAGCGATAAAAAAATCTATAGAAAATAATTCCAGAAATGTGTGTATCATTGATTCCAGTTATATTTTTAAACAGTATTTGGGCTTATTTTGAATATTTCACTGCCTATTACAAATATTTCCATCTTTATAACTTTATCTATCTTTCTCAATAATTTTAAATATTTTGTTCAAATACGGCAATTCAATACGGGTGAGATTTCGAACTTTTCTTTAATCTTAATTAAATTTGTGCTGAATTATTGGACAAGAATTCATGAAAACTTTCTCTCGATATTGAAACTGCAATTGATCTTCGAAAATTATCATTTTAATGACAATGGAGCCCATTCTTTCTCATGTGATACACAACAAGCGTGCCGCGAAGACTTAATTTTTAAGTCAATTGCGCATTTTGCGGGAGGAAAAAGGACGTGGCGTCTCAACTCAGTACGGAGATATTAAATGGCAATCGCAATTGTTTAAGAAATTTCAAGGAAGATCTTGAAAGCAACTAACTTTGGAAGTTACCTCTTAATTAACAAAGATGATATTGTCATAAATTTATAAATTCCTTTAGTGTTATATTTGATTAAATGACGTTGGATAGTGATTAATTATGTTTGATCATTTTTGATTAACACACGTTTGTCTTTAATGTTATCCCAAACTAAATGAATAATTTAAAATCAAATAAAAGTTCAAATTCAGATATTTTAAATAATGTTTATGCATCTTTAAAATGAGTGTTTCAGAAAAATAGTTTACCTGAATTATTGAAATTAGGATCAGTGGCGTAACAAAGCACGGACATATTTTAGATTGAATGTTTTTTTAAATATAGTTATTTGAATAAAACAGATTAGGATCAGTGGCATACCAAAGTAGGGGCATATTTAGATTGAATGTACTATAAAAATAGAGTTTACCTGTAAGATTCGGATGGGGATCAGTGGCT
The DNA here is from genome assembly GCA_013235015.1 of Araneus ventricosus. Classification (NCBI taxonomy): domain Eukaryota; kingdom Metazoa; phylum Arthropoda; class Arachnida; order Araneae; family Araneidae; genus Araneus; species Araneus ventricosus. The sequence continues at coordinate 26,141 of BGPR01013127.1, forward strand.
TAACGAAGCAGGGACAAGAGAGGGGGTATTTCTGCAATTAAGTCAACAGTTAACGAAAGAGGAGTTTAAAAATACTCTGTCCGAGAGAATCGCTCAATTTCTCTATTCCATTGGTCTCAAACTTATTGATTATTATGAAATGATGTTTGCATGATAAGTAAAAATTTTAAATGATGTTTATTGAATTTCTTCCTATATAAATTACTGGGAAAAAATTGTATTGCATAGAAACAACTTTTGTTTCTATTAAACTCGTACTTAGCACAAAAAGGTTTCATTGTTTTTGCATTAATTTAGCGCAAAATTATTTTTTTCTTGATATTAAGATAATTTTCAAGAAAAAAAATCATATCGATGTCTCCTTTCCATCTGAGAAAAAATTAGATAGATTCCATACGGGAATATTCTCTATTGCAATGGTTCTCATAGCACGACTTCGGAAAAATCTTTGCACATTTTCTCTGAACATCGTCTATAGAACCCAAAACCAGCATTCGTTTAAAAGTTTATATATATATATAAGTAGTATAAATATTTGAATGTATAACGCTTTCCCTGTGTTTTTTCGTAAACACAATGACTAGAGTATATTTAATTGAATTTCAACTGGTGTAGGATACTTTGAAGGGCAGGTGAAAATCTCACTGAGTTTGTAGATAGGCCATCCAGCTCAAAGCGGATTGAAATAGTAGGAGGTTGAAATTTTAGTTTCCCGATAACTCCCTAGCGATTGAACATCGAAAGACAATTTAAATTAGTTGTATTATCGACTCTTAATAACGATTTTTTCGGTGGCTGTATTTGCTTGGAAGTAATGGGCTCAAATGTGATTTTCGACCTCTAACTTCGATTGTCTTTTAAGCTCCTTGTTGGAAAGCTCTAACAAGTTGCCTTCTCTTCCACTCTCTGTCATCCTCATACCCTTATGAAATTACAAGAGGAAATGTTCGAAGGGATGAAATTTCTTTTCTTTACAACTCAGGAATTCTACCTTCGCCTTCCTACTTAACGACAGAAATATTTTTCATTAATTTTAAAAATATAAAAACAGTAAACAAACAAACTGTTAAAAAGTACTAAAAATTTATATATTTTGTTGCATAAAAGTTTGAAGTGGTACAAATGGACACTTTTCGGTGCCAAAGAAGAGATGCGTAAACTTACTCTTGGTAATAAAGAGAATAATTTAAAGAAATGTTTTACCCTCGGATATATCTGTTAATGAAATGTCTTAGCTTCCTATATATTAATAAATTATTTATAAATCATCCAATAACAATTCAAATTGGCGTGCCATATACACGTGATATATCATTATGCCCAGGCAATTAGCCTTGAAAATGATTTTGATATATTTAAAAATCATAAATATATGTGAATAGAATTAATTTTAAACATTAATGATCGATATTAGTGATATGGAGTTCTATATTTAAAATAAATACCATTTAATAAATCTCATTTAAATCTTCCCAAGCCAATAACATGTGTTGGTGAAGCTACTCCTGGTAGCTTTGGATGTACTGTCATTTGGATGTTTCTGCATGTTGAACAAGCTGATGAAGGTACATGCTAATAATGCTTTTACTTATTTCAGGCACCAGTGTGCCACAAATGTCGTGCAGACTTTACTGTTAATCATATTTTAATTGAATTTCCGTCTTTCTACTCTCATAGAGATCATCATTTTAATTAATCATCTATAATATTGCAAAACTTAGTGGGTGAAAGATACCACCCGAAAGTTTTGAATTTTTTGAAAAGCTATTCGCTTTTTCACATGTAATTAATATTATCGTTTTTGCTCTCTATACATTCTTTTGGTTTGCTTTCAATAGTCTTCGTTCATATATAAATTTTTACTTCCTCAAGCAATTGGTTTTAACATTTTGCATTTTTATCCATATCATTAGATTCAAATTTAGCCGCATGCTTGGCGCAGTATGGACAAAAATGGCTCTTGCGCCAGAAAACCCCACGCAATCAACCAACCAATTCGGAATTTCAGAACTTCTAAGTTTAACCAAAGTTTCTTGGATTTTCTTCATGATTGACCTATTCCCGACCATTTTTTAGGGTCTCTGGATAATTTTACTTTAAGAATTTTTAAAAAACTACATTTTAACGATGGAATTTTATAATAAAATCAGAAACGTTCTCTTCGTTGCAGTTTCTTGGTGCAGTGAAACATAACTTTTATCGGAATAAAATAAAATTTGTACATTTGCCACTAGCGAGTAATAAATGAAATTCGAAATTTTTAGCTTTAAATCTGCACAAAAGTTTTCGATAAAAATAATTTTGGAATGTATATTTGTTTCAAAAATAGTTGAATAGTGTCAGATTGACTTTATACACTTTATTCTACATTATAACATAATCTGCAAATGTTTAAGACTTCAAATGCAAACAAAAATATATAAAATTTTTCATTGAAATCATTAATATAAGTTCCCATCAACTAATTTCTAAATGGAAAATAATTTACAAAATATTCATAATATTAAAAAAATATTCATATTCAAAAAGGCAGTAAAGTAAATTTAAAAATTAGTATATCATGTGTTTTGTTTAGAATATGTAACATGGTTACATGTTTGATTGCGCATCCATGCTGTCAGTGTTGAAACTATATCATACGCCTGGTCAATGATCTCATTTTGATGAACGCTGCGTTTTTATGCTCAGTTTGCTTTCATCTGTCTCGACGCTAATTAACTTCTTTGGACATTTGACAACTTATGCTTCAAGAACTGAGTTGGCAAATGTCAACTTACTTTAAAACAAAGATCCTATTTGTTCTTATCAAGGCATCTGCTTATAAGATAAAATATTCGAAAAAAATTATTGCAATTTTCGAATTAATCGATTAATATATTATTTAATTACATTGCTAGTATCTCATTTTTAATTTAGTTTTCTTTGAAAAAATCTCCGAAATAATTCCAGTTTTATTTGATTACATTGCTAGAATCATGGTCCGAGGGTTAATATTTTAAAATTAATTCATTAATTAATTTCGAATTATAATCGTATGACTATTTACAAATTATTTAATCGGTTAATTCGAAAAATTTATTTTCATCAATAGAATCTCAAAGATAAAATCCTAACATGAAGAATAAAAAAGATCTGAAGAGAATTTCCTTTAATTCAGTTTGATGCTGGAAATTACACAAGTGAAAGGCGAGTGACTGAAATGTAAGCTTTTTGATCTTGACCTTCGACCTTCATATGCTTTCAGCAGGGAAAAACACATTAAAGGTTGAAAATGAGTAATCTCAAAAAATATAAAATGCAGCTGACTTGTTCGAATTAAACACTTTTATAGTAATGCAGAAGTCATTTATCGAAAATTTGACTTGTATAGCATATTTATACATAACAAATTCAAGTTTTTTGTTCAACTTTTCCTTACCGTTTCGCTATTTAAGCACATGGAATATATATTAGAATATGTAATTATTAGTTCCATTTTTCATCAATTAAGTTTATTGTGCAAAACTAAATAAAATCTTCAAAGTGAATGTCATGTGAATAAAATATAAGCAACTTGATCCTTATCTTCACATATTTTCCAGAGCTGAAATATTTTATAAGATGAAATCGTATTTGTCTCAAAAAAAGAAAATGCAATGATCTCTGTCTTTGTAACCAGGATTCAATGAATAGGCGTTACAAGGTTCAATGATGTCGTAACTAACTTCGAGGATTGCAATTTCACCGCTACCATTGCAAACATAATCCCTAACATGAAAAATAATTCAGTTTGATTGGACAACTAAATAAAATTTAAAGTGAAAGTCACATGACTGAAATGTCAGCAAATTCATCCCGATCTTAGTTAGATTTCCACATAGGAAATCATAATAATACAATCATCAGTCTCAGAAATATAAAGCGCAACAATTTTCTTCACATAAATCATCAAACAATAAATAAGTATTATAAGGTTAAATGATGTCGCGGCTAAACTAACATTTAGGAATATTCCGAAGCCATGCCAGAGGAAACATTAAGGATATTGTGTAAAGATCTGCTGAGTTCACGAATTCTCAAGAGATACAACTAATTCCTTGGTTTTGTTTCCAGGCGATAAAACAAACCCCAACGCAACTAAATGTAATTAATGTAATGTCTTAAATTTATGACTCAAATTAACTTTTGCGGAGATTATAATTATTAGAATTTCTTTGCGCCACAAATTCTGAGTTATTTCGTGCCCTTTAGCTGTGTTTCGAATACAATGGGAAACGTCAGGAAGGCTTTAATGCAAAATATTAAAACAGCAATTCGGTTTGCACCCAGCGAAAGTTTTAAAATAAGAATTTTTCAAAATTTGGTTGTATCAGAGGCGTGTAAATATCATCTTTGAAGCCTAACTTCGAGTATTAACTGAGATTTAATTGTTCTTTTATTATTCAACATAGAAAGCTACAGCACTATAAGGCAAATTATATTAGAAATTACAGCTTATTTAAGAGGACTAGGGTCTCTAATAAATGCTTTATCACATGTTAATGATTTAGGGTTATGCATATACTTATATATATCTACAGCGAATGATTGCCAAGAGTTGACGATCTGTCGCTAATTTGGTGCAGATCACCAAATTTTAGTGACATTAGTGGAGCTTTAACGCGACTCCAATCGTCGCCAAGATCAAATATTGATTTTGATTGGCGCCAATATTTCATTTTGGCAACAGTTGAGTTAACGAAAAGTACATAACCGCCATACTACACGTGATGTCAAGCAATCATTTAGATTCGATGAATTCTTAAATTTTGAATAAGAAAGAAAATTGTTATTCTATAAAATAAAATAAAACCCAGTGGTTCTAAGGAAATGGGCAATTTTGCTGAAAGTAGTGCTATATTTTATAGAAAAGGAAACTTGTCGCAGCAATTAACACAAATTTATATAAGAGATTCCTCAAGAAGTACTAAGTTTAAACTCCGTCGTTTGAGAAACTTACCATGCAATTTATATAGTATGTTAACAAGAAGCCCTATAAAGCCCAAATCCCATTCCAAATGAAGTTATGTTTTAAATTATATTTATGCATAACATTATGTATAAATTATATTTATGTTATCAGAAAACATAATTTACTTTACAAATATTGCAATCACCTACAAATGTGTGTATTAATTTCGGACAGAAATTATTTCGAAATGTATACAATGTTTTCGGACAGAATGAATACAGTTTAAACACGGCTTGAAGACTTATTATTTTAGTGCAGTTACTCTCATGTATACTTGAAATTTATGTTGTTGTTTTCGGAAAAGTAAAGAATATTTTTAAAAAGTTTTAACTTTTTTGTTTCAAATCTTCTGTTTATAGTTTAAGTATTTGATGTGAAGAAGGTCGTTATTTTCGAATTAAGCATTTGATAGCATTTTCTTTGAGATACAAAAGAGTGCAGTTTTATTGAAAATGTTTCGCATAGCATGTGATACCTGTAGCAGAATGTGAGTCAGAGATGGTGAAGCAAGGAAACATAGCACCGCATGTTAAGTATATGGTTTAACAGCAGAAAACAGAATACCATGAAATGAAGATTTTTTTTGTACAATTTTATTTAACTTCACTTGGTTCATGTTTAAAAAGACGGTATTATGTAAATCTACTTTCTGATTTTGTACAATTCTTATTCTACATAAGATCGCAATATTTTAATTAATTAATATTATATTTTAATTATTTTCTTTCGGGATTTCATTATAAATCATTTGATTAATTTTATTGAATTTTGGCATTATGCAAGTGCCTCCAGCTAGTACGGAATTTCAAAAAATATATAACCATATCCTATAACATTTATTACACTTAATTATAAATTAAAAACTAAAAACTAGAAAATAATTAAAAATGAAAAAATATTTAATTTTTCATGCAGTAATAAAAGTGCGTTTTTAAAACAATCGTTATTAAACTTGAATAACAAGAAATCATTAAAGCAAGACTTTTTATTACGGATTGGGATCGCTCATGCGATATAAAAAATGTTATGTACTTCAAAAATTTCTGCATTATTGTGCAAAAAATATTTGAAAGCATCTCTCTGTTAAATATTTCATTATTAGGAAAAGAACCATCAGTAATCGCAATAACATATAAATGCAAAATTGGTAGAACAAAAGAGTTGAAAAAAACCTTCATAATCAAATTGAGAGTAGGAATAATTGTTTTTAAACATCTGAAACGTTAAAAGTATATCCCCCATATCTTCTAGAAGTATCTTTTTTAATTTTGTGAGATCAAGAGACTTAGTGGTATAAAATATATTAAATTTAAACTAACTTTGAATAGAAGCTTAAGGAGAAAAGTGACTACTTTTTGCTATTTTATACTATCATTATTTATTTCCTCATAAATGTTCAAATTAATTTAAGAGTACGGAAAAGTATAAAATATGAGAAACAGTTTAATGTGTGCTGGATAAATTTAATCACATTTAAAAAGAAAGGGTAAAGCAGATTTTTTTGTTTGTTATTTAGCTAATGATGTTTAACCGTTCAGAAAATTTGTCATAAATGCGTTTAAAAATACTCTTTTACTTTTATTTCACTTGACTTGTGTCATATTTGTAAAGATGGAGTATTGAAATTGTTTTCTAATTCACTTCTGATGTTCTAGAGATTTGAAGTTTAGTATACTTTGGTGTTCTCGAAGACAATGCATTATTTTAATAATTTCAGAAATGAATAGCCAGTTAAAATATTTACTTTATGGAATTAGATTTTATGCAACTGATGTCACCTGGTAGATGACTTGAAAAATTACTGATTTCTAGGTTCCATAAAATGTATATGAATTAAATATAAATTTTAGACCAAAATGTAGAAATTAATTTAAATGATGATATTCTACATTTTTGTCATTAATAAAAGTTTTCTTAAACTATTTTTTTTCTGTTCATATAGTTTATTTTCAATTTCAAAATTTACGTGACTTACTTAGTTGCCTTCTTATTATAACATAATGCACTTTTCGTGATCATTAAAATGTATGCTATTAAAATCAAACTTAAGTGGATAAATCTTCAGGAACTTTTATTATAAAAGAGGATAATAAAACCTTCCCAAAATTATGCAGTAACCGTTAGTTTATTTCCCAGTTATTCTGAAGTGGGAGAAGTTTTTCCCGCGACAAAATCTCCCAAACCTCACTCGAAGGTGTTCAGCCCATCCTGCTTAACAAGCCTCCCGACAAATCAAAGAACGGGTAAATGACACCAATTATTGACTTTCACTGCGGCGATCGATTGGATTTTACTTTTTTCGGGCCCCACTTCCTTCCAGCGAGGCCTGTTGAAAAGGACTCGAATCAGCTCCTTTGTGGCCCCCTCCGGGGGTTGGGGGCGGAGAGGGTTTCAAGAGTAAACAGTCCCCGCCTGTTGTTTCGAGCACAGATTAGTCCTCGAAGAGAGTTCCTTTAATTTGTGTTGGGACGATTTCTTTGAGTTTTGTTGGGTGAAAGTGAAATCATCGGCTAAAGATAATCAATTAAAATAATGGATAGTATTTATCTGGATTGTATGTTTTTGTTGAAAGGGCCTCACTTTCTGACTTTCGTTGTTTGTTCAATGAAGAATTAGAATTATTATTTGGTCTTCTCCGAACTGAAATAATCCAGTGATGGAAAGAGGATGGAGAGATTTTCTATTGACATGTGTTTGAAAGACAATATAGAATCAGTTTGTTTTAATCAAAAATGTTATTCTGAAACGTAGTATAACTATTTATAAACCGCTTGTGATATTGTAACAGATTATATGAGAAACTAATTTCTCCAATCTTGTTCCTGTATCAATCTGAGGTAATGCTGTTTCATGACTACATGGTAAAGTCATTTAGTTGAAGTGACTTTACCACGATATTTGTAAGTTTCTTTTGAATTTCTTTGAAGTTTTTCAAATTACATAAAAAAATTAATTAATACAGTTTTTATATGGTAACTATGCTACATAGTTGAGCCGGAATTCACAAATAGGAAAGAAAGAGAATTTCAAATAATCGAGTAATCTATGAAACATATTCTGTGTGAAAAATTCAATAATAGAATTTCGAAACAGTAAATTTTATCACGACAGTTTCCAAAACATTTGTTTTTGAAAAATTTACGGTAGTTAAATCTACCCATTTGTTTTGGTTCATTTCACAGTGAAAACACTCTAACGATTAAAAAAACGATTAATCAATTTCCGTAATTTTAATTCGTTTGTTAAATTTGACTGGGCTGTCCGTATTTCAAAGATTTGAAATATAGGAGCTTCATAATCAGAGATATAACACAAACAGTCTGTAACTCCATTAATTATAAAAACTACCTGCAAAATTTTAAAAACCGTCTGATAGATAGATGTGACCCGTTTCGTCTGATATTTGTATTTCTATCCAGTCAGACCAATGTTTCGCCCTTCACTGGCCATATTGCTTTAACCCTCTCATACCGAGCCTCCCGGTCGGTCCAAAAATTTCCCCTTAACAGCGACAAAGGACGGTCTGAGGTGGCTGGCTTCTTTTGAGGGAGGGGAGGTTCTGAGTCGCTTAGGAGATAAGCGCGGTAGGGGGTCCATTTATACTTGCCAACCACAGTCCATTTCCTTGTGCATTAAGGGAAGGTTATAGCAGGAGTGGGGTTGTGGGGAAAATGACCACCCAGGTTGAGAGAGTCCAATTCATGTCGTTTCCTCCCAAAAAGTTCCGGTTTTAAAAGAGCTAGAAGAAAGAAGTCGCCTCCGTATTACAGAGTTAAAGGCTGAACCGGCATATGGTGTTAATAAAGAACTCTAATCACAAGCTTAGTTTCTCCCATTACGAAACGTTCATGTATATCCTTTAATTTACTTTCCTTTTGCTTGAGATTCGATACTAACTACTCGTATCACAGTACATTTTACTCGAGACTCAGACAGCAACATAAATAGCCGCCCGACTAACTCTAAATAAAATAAGAAGTTTCCAAAGCGCACTTTTATTTGTGTTGCAAACAGAAGTAACTTTTAATTTTTTAATTACTTTCTACGTAGTGATCTTTAGAATGTAAAGCAGTAGTATAAATGCTATGGAAACTTGTAATAATTTTTTTCTGAAATTCACGACCAGGTGGTGTCACATGTATGGAATTAAAATTTGATTGAATCAATTTATTAAATGATTGTTAGGCTTTGAAAATATTAAAATAGTGTGCTGTAATAAACAACACAGAAGTTCAAACTTCTGGAAAATCAGGAAGTGAAGGAAAAATGGATTACAAAATTTCATCTTAACAAACAAAACAAGTCATGTTAGAAAAAATTTGTTTGGAAACAACCAACTTGGGAAATGCTGTTTAACATGTTAAAAACGGATATAAACTTGTGTGACAAAAAATAAAAGAATGAAGTTGTACATATTATTATTACACACATAAATAAAAACGGTGAGGTATAATATAATTTTTAAAATTCAGTTTCAGAGTTCAGAAGTAATTAATAAAATCTCTATAAAAATCACTGCTGAAATACTATTCGGATAAAGATTAAGTTTAGAAGAGATTATCACTTTTGAAAGATTACATTCGTCAACTTTTTCGCATAAAATATTTTCTGTTACATTGAATTACTGATTTTTTGTTATTTGAATCTATATATAACGTAACAAAACATTTAAAAGTTAAAAATCACATTGACATGTTTATATCAGGTGTTATTTCTGTTGTTATAAGTATTGATATAGCAATAAATGAAATAGGATGTATCATGTAATTATGTTGTTAAATAGGTCAAGGGGTTGACCCGCAGTGCAGTGTTACACAGTAAAACGATTAGCTAAAACTATTCTTATTTTATTATTTTTTTACAAACTCTGAAATTGCATAGAAAATTTGTGTTTGCATGCGGAATAATTTCGTAATGTATTATTTTCCCACTTCTTGATTCGAGTTCAGTGACCATAGGCTATTCAAAATTATTACACAATTCCTTGTTTTTTCTTTTTTCCCACGGAATATCATAAAGGACAGAGTTATCAAAGGACATTTCTTCCCACTTCTTCCTGTTGGTACAGAGCACCTGAAACAACATGCCAATGCTACTGTCTTTGTCCTTGAATCACATGTCGTGATTAAGGCTGATAATAAAATATGCATTTCGTGCTATGTACAAGTTTGCAGAACTTACGCAAATTTCTGTAGGGAACTTTAAAAAATTCCAACAAATGAATGACAGCAGAAGTATTACACTTGCGGACAAAATTTAAAGACGGATATTTTGTTCTAAAACGACACCTACAAAGCCCAGCAGCGCATTTTGTTGCAAATTGCATGAAGACGTGAGGGATTTTAGTTATTTAAAGGAAATGTGCTCTACAAAAAATCCATTTAAAGTGTTGCTTGCCGCAAAATAGATAACAGCAGAACAAAGAATTTAATAGTTGAAAGTACTTATTCTTAAAAACATTAAAAGTATCACGATTTTTTGAAAATTTCCTAAAAATTTTACAAAATTTATATAAAGAGAAAGTATCATCGTAATTAAACTAAAAGTACACATGCTTCATTCTCTGGTTCTGGATATTAGGTCAGATTGTAACCCCGCTAACTCACTGTAGCACCCTCAAGTGATTAATGGTAAGAAACTCTTAGTTTCAAGCAGGAACTCATGTAAGCAGCTTCGTCAACGAGCGAATACCTACTTCCAATCAACGGAGAGAAATAAAATTTGAAATTTCAATTTACAAAGATCCGTTGTCCTTCCTATCAGTCCTCCGCACTGGACAGAACAGGAAAATGTATACAAATGAGTATGTCAGAGCAATCACTCATATTATAGATGATTTTATTTTTTTAAAGAAAATACCAACCGAAAAATCTCGGATTTTGAAACAGTGAATGTCAAAAATATATACATGTAAAGATAAAAATGCATATCGAGAAAAAAAGATTCTTATTTTAGCAAAATACATAATCCTTGATTTTTGTAGATATTCCAAACTTTTGTTTTTATTTTTTATAAACGAATTCCAAAAAGGACAACAATATTCAAGATCTTAGCGGACAATAGTTATCTAAAGGCATTTTTTAATATACAATTTTGTAAGAAAGCAGGATAAAAGAAACAAATTTCCTTTCGGAACGTTACCTTTTTTTCCTTTACCATTTTCCACTTATACCATCAACTTTAATCCATTTATGAAATATATAACTAAATTAATTATTCAGTGATATTTCATCTGCATAGTGATGTGTTCATCGTTTTGTGATGTATTTAAAGATATCCAATGTTTTTTCTTAAAAATTTGCGTAAAATATATTGTTGTTGATATTTAAATAATCTCTCATGTACACGATGTTCATGTTATATTATTCCATAAAGGGGAAATTAATTTTCTTGCTTACTAATTTCAAATACTAACGATTTTCTGAAAAGAATTAAATTTATTAACCATACTCTGACTTATCAACATTTAAAACGGCAGTAATTGCTTATTACTCCATACATCGAATTTTAATTCTGGAAACGATATATTACCCGGGATCATGCAGAATTAAAAAAAAAATGTTGAGAAAAAAACATAAACAAGACAGAATTATCTATTTGGTTTCATTTCGAAGTTTTGAAAAATAACTCTTGAGATTTTTTTATTTCTGAAAGCAATACTTCATTTCGAATTTTTAGTATCTCCTGACAGGTGAGATTCAATGAAGAAAAATTCCTTAAAGGTGCCAAAATAGTAACGAAAATTCGATAGTAAACTTACTCGAGCGATGCTGCTCCGGAATTTCCAATTCCCCTCGCATTTCATTCCTAAAAGTTCTCTGGAGCGAGAAATTTCTGTAGTTTTATCACGGCATTTATTCTGAAGTGGGAGCTTGTTTTAAACTCGGCATTGTTTGTTTGGAAAGAAACGTGTTCTTTACGAAGAATTCTGCGATTTTTGTTTATTTGTCTTAGCGTTTCTTTTACAGTTTCTGAATTTTAAATTTCATACTTCGTGACTTTGTACCCTGAAGTTACGATTTTATTGTTAGGCTGTTTCTTTTCAGTGATACTTGCTGCTTGTTAATATCCGCGGAAAATTGTCAATGGCTTACATTAGAACGCATTTCTTTTTACCATAAGCTTAAATAAGAATTAAGACTTAAAACCGAATTTTTTATGTACGAAACTGGTAAACAGGAAGAAGTTCTCCTTAATACATTTAAAATGTATTTTATTGACAAAATTTAAGGACAACATGAAAAACTCGACTTTCACAAAGTATACCTTTAGGATACATTAAACATTATGTTACTTAATATATATTTTTCTTAATTTAATATAGCGATCATCAAATGAAATATTTCATTTTAAACAACTGTTTAATGTGTTGTACTGAAATTTACATTCTATGCAAATTATTTACAAAAGAGAATTAAATTATTTACATAAATTTCTATAAAAAATATCGACGGGAGGCTGTCTCTGCGAAACGGGCGCTGGGATTGCGGAGTGTAGACTTACTTACCTTATTCAACTGTGACTTTCTGTGGCTAAAGTTATTCTATGTTGCTAAATTAGCTCTATATGACTTTAACCTATGTTGTATGACCTTTCTCTGTTAAATGAAACTAAAACCAACAAAACTCAATTAAATCGATGGAACGAACAGTTCAATTAAATTAGCAATTGTTAATAATAATTAAGTAAGGACAGTTAATTAATCTATTACTCAATTGCGACTTTCTGTGACTGAAGTCGCTCTGTGTGACTTTGACCTATGACATATGCTCTATGATCTTTCTTTGTTAAATGAATTAATCTGAATGAATAAATTAATCTGAAATGAATTAATTATTAATTTGTTATTATTAATATATTAATTATTAATATACCGCTCACAACAAATGCGTGAGCGCGCATCGGTCGCTGTGAAGTCACCAAAATTCTTCGCGATTTTAACCAAATTTGTGATTATACCATAATTCCAAATTCTAAAATTATTTTTGCGATTTTCAATGTATACCTTCTTCTATTAAATGAAAATAAACCAACTCTCTATGTTATTTGGTTGCGGAGATATAAGGGTTTAACTTTATCATGAAATTCGACGTAATTCATCATTTATTGTGTAATATTTCGCGTGAACGAAAGATCAATGAATGAATTGCCAAATGTGCTTGGATATTCTGCTTGTGCGAGCATCGATCACTGTGACGTCATCAAAATTTTTAGTGATTTTTACCACCTTTGAAGCTCGACTGTGACTAAACCATAATACCAAATTCTAAAATTCTTTTTGCACTCTTTAATATCAGCATTGCTCTGTTAAAAGAAACTAAAACCAACTCTCTATGTTATTTGGTTGCGGAGCTATAAGCGTTTACAAATATCACGAAAAGCATCAACATTAGACCACTATGGAGAGACGTAAGTCTACGTCAAAAGCAGAAATTAAAATTTATCTCTTATACCCAGCACCATTTCGCATCTACTTAACTCACCAAGCCGAATAAAGAGGCTTTCTCCAACTTTTTTGAATCCTCTCCAACAATCCTCGATGACGTTTCTACTTACGCACCCTCCAGCACGCTCTCGACTTCTTGCAGAATTGAAAACAACAAAATAAAGTATTATAATCAATTAGATGTTAAAGAATGCCAACTGACATCTGTCGAATCGTAATAAATCGTTTAAATGCCAGATCAGTTCTGATTCCTGTCAGATTTACCTTTATTTTATACACAAATTCATAAAATATTTTTATATTTCTTCTTCTCACTAATAAGCATTTTTCTGATAAATCAGCTGAATCAAGAAGATGACCATCAACGATAATTTACTATTTCACATTTCAATGTCAGCAAAGCCTATATCAGAAAAAAACTAATGTTAAAACCTTTCAAAAATTAGCTGACGGTTTTGACTAATTGAGAAGTTTGAACACAGGCCCACAGGAACACATGCCTGGAAACGCAGTGTGGAAAAAAATAATTTCCCCGGTTTGGAGACATCTGTAGCGAGCATCTGTAATGAACTAAATGAAACTAAATATCACACGTAGACTGTGGAAGCCATATGGAGATGAATTCCGAGGGAAAGTTAGTATCAAAAGTTGCCAATAGGAGAGTATTTGGCGCTGCTGTCATGTACCTATTAGGAAATTTGCACAGTCTAGGATCATTATGCAAATTTCGTGGTACGTACATGACAGTAACGATAATCATTCCTGTAAAATGGGAGCAGTGGCGGCAAATGGGTGAGGGTGTAGGGGGACAATTGCCCCATCACATTTTGCGAAAAAAATTAAATTTTTATTTCATTTTAGCTGCCTAAAGCTAGGAATTACAGGAAAAACTATAGTGTCCGGCAAAGTTAGTTAATTTTGTAACTAATTTTTTAAAATTTTGTTGTCTATATCCCCTATACTCAGGGTACTTTTAGATATTATCTATAAATATTTTATCCCCCCTTTTGTCACCCAATCGCCACACCTGAAGGGGACAGCTAAGGTTCAGTCGGCTCTTCTTTTATTGAATGTTGATTTGTGCTTTATATGCGTCCAACCTTATCTGAGCTTTCATTACTCATAAAACTTTTTTACATTAGAGAGTGCAATGCTGCTGCTGCCCTTAGGGAATTTTCATAACTTGTGTGAAGGTCCAACGTCTGCTATAGCCCTAAAAGTTATGATTGAAAAATTCGAGGAAACTGGGTCGCGAGGAGTTAGAACCTGAAGAGGGCAAGAAGCAGTATCAGACAATGTAGTAACAAAAGTTTCCAGTGTAGTGTTCGAAGACACAGGAACTAGTAGTTGTCCAGGGGCTTCTGCAGGATCTCACCAAACTGATATGCCTTTTTCTGCTCTCTGGAAAATCACTAAATATTCTACATTTCTAATATTATAAGATGTCTGCTTTTTGTCGTTGGCTAATTTTCTCATTGGTATTCAATGGAATCAATTTAGGTTTATTGAAAATAATTAAGGCAAATTTCGTCATACTAGTAACTGTTTGCTTAAAATAATAACGGAAATAAAATTCATTTTTGAGTTCTTGATATCAGCGAAAAGGAAACTATGGTCAGAATTGTCGATCTAAAATAACAAGAAAAATATGCATTTATTATTCTACATCATCCACCTTCATCGTTTTTTGTTCCAATTACAGTTTGACAAAGCAGTTTACTCTAACCAGAAATTAATATTGTCCGGTGTCTCTACTAAGATCGTCTACGATTCAAACAAATAAGGCAGCTTGACAGGATTAATTGAACAATTAATGATTGGTCAATATTATTCGTTTATTCATATCCCAATTAGCAAAATATACACTTTAAAATGTTATGATATTGTGTAATATTCTGAACATTGAACAACGTCATTAATATATTTTGTACTTCATACTTGTGTTACAAAGGTATTTGGTATTGCATGCTCAATTCGTATTGTTGACAAGCATTGAAGCATAGCGTACCTTTATTATTGTACAATGTCTTTGTTATACATCAAATTTGGTGTTGCATCCCAATCTCATGTCTATAGTTCAAAAATATATTTTATTAATCCTTAAATAAGAAATAGCAAACAATTATTCTATTTGGTCTCACATATTAGATTGGGATAAAGATCATTTGTTCACCATCAGTTCTATGTTGGAATGTACTGCCCATCTTGAATTTGCAGTTTTTATCATTACCTCACTGTACAGCATAAAACAAAATGCAGTGATATGTTAAATGACATGCGTGGAGGTGTTTAACACGTGACTATGACGTTACGCCAACTGAACTCATTTATAATTTGGCAAATGCAAACAAGGAGTTTCGTTTATGCTATACGTGCAAACTTCACAAGATATCAGGAGAAAATTTATTCTAACTTAAATATATCGAATGTAAAAATGAGATTATTTATCTAAAATTCAATGATGAGACGACTCGCTGTCTGAGATTCAATACATTTATTCTATTGTTACCTTGGAGATACACTTTTTCAAAGAGAATATATCATGCACTCATATTCAGCAGATATATGTTACACTAAACTATAACATCAAAAGCTCATAATTACATTCCTCATTAATAATGTGCCTCTCTCTTCAACATTTAACAGAGTGCACACGAGATCCCACCTTTATTTCACTAGCTGAGCCTATCTCAATGAGACCAGGCCACTTGAGATCTTTACTAAAAACTCCACTTGTACCCCGAAAATGCTTCACATCTTACTTTGAAATGCAATGGAAATCAATATCTTACAAAGAAAGCCAAAAAACAAAGATAAAATCAGAGGTAATCGAAAGAAACAAAAAGCAAACAAGGAATCCATTCCAGTCCATTTTTTCAAGGGTTAAGGACTTGATTCGAAATGGATTCAAAATAATAATTGGGAAATTTTTCTGTAAGAAGCTTGCATTACGCCAAACATAGTTACTCTTAGCCCCGAAATTTCCCAAACAAAAGACTAAGGAGATCTGTACATCAAAAAGCATTATTTCAAAAGAAACAGGAAAAACAAAACGCAAACATCAAAACGATAATAAAATTGATTAAAATTATCAGCCATCTGGCTTTTTTAAGGTTAGCCATCATAAAG
>BGPR01013128.1:0-38624 GCA_013235015.1 Araneus ventricosus
TTTTAACAGTTAGAATTGATTTGCTTTCATGGAACCAGAGACGTGCCAGACACGCCTTCTGCTGCACGGTAGCCATTTTGACACTTGAGTTTGGAATTTTCCGCTGCAGCAGATTTATTACGCCATAATGTCATGTAACATATCTGAAAAAAACTTTTTCAGCTGCTCTCTCTTTTAAAAAAAACAACCGTAGTTGCTATATTATAGGGTTTTTTTAATAATTTTTGAAATGGGTGCAATAATAATTTATGACTACCCTATACAATATAAAACATACCAAACATCATATTTTATAAGTGCATTTCAATATGTATGCAATTTTGATTAGACTAGAAAATGATGAATTCATGTAGTAACTTTTTAAAAATCCACTTTTTGCACGCTTTTGTTTAACTTACATGTAAAATAGAAATTTTATTATCGATTTTCAACCACTTTCTGAAGTACTGGACACCTGAAATTTCATACAATTCTGTGAACTAATGACAATGCAATGTTTAAAAATTTTCTCACTTGGCTATAAGTTAATTGATAAATTGAAATTAAATATTTATTTCACATCGGGGAGCCATTTTATAATTAATTTCAGAAAAAAATAAAATACAATCTCCATAATATTTCTAAAATGGTGTTATGAAACATATTTGTGGGAATGTGGGATTCGTACGTTGGTTTCAAATGAAGAATCTGGGTTTCAAGATAAATCCTTTATTGAAGCCTCCTTCAATATTATGCAATTTTCCAATCAATGGTTTTCCGTTCTCCTCAGTGAGAAACACAGAAACACAACACCAAAAAGTCTATCACGCAGAGCAGCCGACATACCACCTCTTCCCTTCTCTCCCGAAATCCTTCTCCCGCTCTCGCTTGCCGTGACCGTCCGCCCCCAAAGTTCACAAGCACCCCTTGGTTCAATGCCCCCAAGTAATGCCCTCTATCGGCCTTGAAAGAGATGTCGCCAAGCCCTCTGCACGATAACTTAAACGATCCGGAGCTCCGAAGTACTACAATATTGGACACTAAAAAGTGAAAACCGATAAAAATATAAAATATAAAAAAATAAAAATATAAAATATTTTTAAAAACATGCTTTTATAAATATATAAAAAAAGTAAAATAAAATATTCATTTTTTCATCAAAAACATAGAAGTACAAACACGTACTTAACGTGAGATGAGCTGAAGACAATAAAATGAGGAATTTGGTCAAAATCAATATCGTAAGGGAAAAAAATTCCGAAACATTCTTTAAAACTTAAAAATATATGTTAAATATGAATCAACAAAATTCCAATTCACTTAGAAAACTTTTATCGACATCTCATTTTCGGGTTTGTTTGGAACTCATATTTTTTTATAAAAAAAAAATTAATTCAGTGTATTAATAAAAGCGATTTATATTATCATTTTATTATTTTATATTTACTTGAACAAAACAAAAGAATAAAAATGGACGTTTTCCAAAATTTTCTTACTTCCGCTTAGAAATCAACAAATTCTTCTCCTATGAAATCATAAAAGAAATTGTTCAGACTTCTACACATCAAAGCTATGGCAGAAATCCACCAAACCATTTCCTCCATTGTTGTGTATGACGGCGATAAAAATTGATGAAATGCATATCTTAGCATCTCAAAACTTTTCTCCATGACAATAGGCGAACACAGTATGTTGTGGAAATGAAAGCAGATTGTGTTCGTGGAAGGCCGTCCGAAAACTCTGTAATAAAAATGCAGTGTATCCCCGGAAACTAGTTTTCGGAAAGAACGGGAATTCTGTTGTCCGTCTTTCAAATGTTATGTCTCCGGTCGGAATACAAGTTACTACGATGGATCACGTTTTATGGAAACTCGACAAAGCATGGGAGTTGAACACACAGTGGACCCAACGTTAAATAAACGCTTTACATGTCATATGGAAGGGAATCTAAAGTAGGGATCTTTACGAGAATAAACTAACAGCTGAGTGTTGTTTCAAAATTATTCCTTTATTTTTATATAAATTCATTTACTATCATTTCGAAATATTTTTTATTACCCAAAAATGACTCACTTACATAATTAACCCTCTCATGGGCACATTCAGTTAGTATTTTTTCGTGAAAACGAAGTTAATTCATGTGTAAAGCTGTACGCAAGAGAAAAAATAACCGAGAACTGATGCTTCCATCTGTTGTTTGTATTAGATGTTAGAAAATGTATTTCAACTTACAAATAACAGTAAAACCACCATCCGTTTCAAAAAATTCTAAAATGGCCCCTGAAAAGCTATGAATAAGGGGTATGTTATGTTTCTCATATATAAAAATCGACTCAACAGAACATTAAAAATCGAAATATTATACAATTTTTATAGGAACAACATAAGATTTCAAGAAATTTTTTGGCAAGTAAAATTGTAGGAATTTCCATGTCATTCACAATTTTTAGTTACTAGAAAATCAGGATCGGAGAAGAATATGCTTCCAAAACCATACCATACTTTGATTTTGCCATAAATCATCAAAAGTAAAACTTAATAAAACATATATTATGCGACACTTGAAGAGTATGCACTCTTCTGTCCTTGCCCTGGATTGGTATAGAAAATTTACAAGGGTTATAGTTCATTTCATGTCGCCTGTATCATACGCTTGCATTAACGAGATCGTCCCCAAGTAGTCCTATTGTAATTTCATATCGGGATTTTAATCTAATCATACAAATTAATAAATTAAACGGAGTCTCGGTGGTGTCTGGACGTCGGGGCCGGAGGGTCCCAGGTCTGAAACTTGATTCCACTGAAGATAAGCCTAGTATGTGGGCCTGCTGCAATCTAAATCATACATAGTGGCCAAACGTCTTCCCGTTGGTGTAGTAGAGAAACTTGGAGTGGGGGATGCCAGGGAATGTGTCGGCCTCGTCTTCTGACCGCGGTACAGAATGTTTTGCAACGTAAAGCAGAAACACTTAAAAATTTCCTCTTGCAATACAGAAATCGATCGAAAAATTATTTTTTCCCTCACAGTTAAGAGAGGCCGCGGTGGTCTACTGGTAAATTCTCGACTACAGGACCGGAGGGTCCCAGGTCTGAAACCTGATTCCACTGAAGTTAAGCCCTGTATGTGGGCTTGTTCCACGCTGAATCATACGTAGTAGCCAAACGTCCTCCCGTTGTTGTAGTGCGAAAGTTTTTAGAGGGGGTGCCAACACAGGTGTCATCCTCGTCATCTGACCGAGGCTTAAAAAATTACGAGATCCGTCCAAAAATATCCCCCGTGTTGCTTCTAAACGGGACGTTAATATAACTAAACCTCACATTTGAGAAAGAAATAGAATATATTTCAGTCAAACTCGCGCATGTGCACATGCATACACAATAATGAAAGAAATTAAAAAGTTTCCGTGACAGGAAAAAAGACATGTTTTCGTTTGAATGTGTATATCTAAACAGCGAAAGTTTCATCCTTTATAATAGTACGATGTTAGCATGCAAACCCCTGGTCACTTTTTTTCCGGAGGGGACTATTGCTCCTTGCCATTAAAGAGCCAAAATAATGCAAATTGTTGTTTTTGTTGATGTGGCCGTTCCCATTTGATTTAGTACGAAGACCCAAAACCATGGATCAAGGACTCTTGATCAAGGGGGAAATTGAGGCAGCTCTATTGGTCAAAACAAACTTGAAGCTCTTCGATCATCTGAAGTAGATTTTTGTATTTAACTCCAGTACATGGGAGGTGGGTTGCCTTCCTAAATGACTTCCAGGGGAAACTGACCCACGTTTATCTTTCACTTAGAGGATCTCCAGGAAAACATCTATGAGCCAGCATACATCCTATCTATGTCCACACTAGTAATATTTCGATTGTATTAAAATCCATTGGTCAAATTTCGTAATTATTCGTGATGGTTTGTCCAACCATTTCTAACGTCTGAAAATCGACTAGTGGAAATTCAGAATTGTTGATTATTTGATGGAGCGTACAGCCATTTTTATCGTCTGAAAATCGACAGGCCGAAATTCGTAATTTTTTATAATTTGATGGATAGTCCAGCCATTTCTAATATTTGAAAATAAACTGGCGGAAATTCGTGATAGTTCATGATTTGATGGGAAATCCAACCATTTCTTTTTTCTGAAAAAAGTCTGACCGAAATTAATAGGCCTCATAGGGACCGGCCATCAACTTTGCTCATACTGTAGCATAGATTACTCTTCCATATATACCATGAACTGTTCTTGTTTCTCAAGGAACGTATACACAAGTCAAACGGTTCGAGAACGGCTCGTGATAAGTTGGTTCACATGATTGGATGGGGAGTTTGAATCGCACACCGTTCGCAACGAAAAAAAATGCTTTTGGTTTTTCGGCAAACCCAAAAAGATTCGCAATTCACATTGGCACGAGTTCGACTGTAGTTCGTCATTCCACACGAACCACAAACGAGCCTGCAAAGACAAATAAATTTGCAAACCAAGGCGTATTCTAAAGCGATTCTTAAAAAACCCGCCCTTCCCTCCATTAGCGACTGATAAGTGATAAAACCGCGGTTGGTTCGTTGTAAAAATAATTTCAACGGACGGCGTGCGAATATTTTGATTCATAAATGTATAAATGCGCCTTTAGGTTGTTGAAAAGAGTATGTGAAAAGGGGGAAGGGTTGCTGGAAGTCTATTGGTTGTTTGAGTGGGTTGGGTAGAGGAGACATACCGTTGTGCGGGAAGTGGATATTTTTACATAATGATAACTAAAAAGTTAATCTTTAATTATACTCAAAATGTGAGCGATGATAAATTGTAAATAGAGTGCATCAAATAGGGATGATGTGAGGTCTTTTAATTTTAAGGGGGTGTATATTTAAATTTAAGTTTAAATGCCTATTTGTTTTTGTTGTTGGACGGAAATACGGAAAAGTTTAGCTAGTGAATTCATTTAAGAAGAAAAATTTTATTGAATGTCTTAAATTTCATGCTCCGTTGAATTCCTACAATTTTTAAATTACGTGTTATCACGATTGCTTTCGAATACATCTTTTTAATCAATTTCTTTTGTGAAATTACCAATAGCAAATTGGAAAACTCAGTAAAACATCAAGTTAACTGTGTAAATTATACCACAGACAACATTATATCTATCATGCTGGTCTGCCAGGTAAATTAAAATAATCGGATTCAAATATTCTCCATTCGAAATTCCGGTACGAAATCGGAAAATACACGAGGACATTTTGGGATAGGCCTAGAGACACATGTGGTCCGAACGTAAAGACCGATACGTTTTTTTAAAATAACGAATTATAAATCTCAATAAAAGCATAATAAAAAGAGCTACAATTCGTTTCTCTTTAATTAGAATTCCACGACATGGAAAATTAATTTCTAAGAGTTTATAATTGTTAAAGTTCATATAAATTTTTCAAAATCCATATTAAGTTTATTTGGTACTAGATCCTTATCTGATTATTACTAATTAAATTTTCTGAAACATTATTTACAGATGAGTGATAACAAAAGGACACAACAAGAAGTTTATTACATATAGACGCCCATGAAAAATTAGTTTCTAATCGTCTGACGTCAATATTTCACGTCATCGATTATTAATCGTTTTTATTTTAGAGCTGAAAAAGAAGCAGTGTGTTTAAACGAGCAAAAAAAGTGGCAACTTAGAAATACGGTTTTCAAAAAATTAATCATTCCGTTTGATACTTAGAAGTTTTGATAAAAATCTACTGTTTTTGGTTTATGAAGACCTGTATTTCTACTGAAAGAAAATGAGGAAATTCACTTTTATATGGTCTGTACAGAATTACAGCTACTGCTGGCATGGGGAATGCGAAGATCTCGAAAGTCCAACTTTTTTTGCAGAAATGATGCAGCAGACATCTTGGAATCTTCATTTATATCCAAGAGGAAACGGAGATCCAGATTTCATTAGTTTATTCTTAAAGAGATGTGATAACTGCAATGGACCAGAAAAAATTGCATTAAATTTTGAATTATCAATCTTGGATGCTAACGGGAGAGATTTAGAATCGGATAAAATAGAGCTAAACGATTTAGAATTTCAAAAAAGTGCATCTTACGGATTATCAGATTTCTTCGAAAGACCTGAAAATAATCTAGTAGGCAGAACTTTTACTTCGGATATACTAAGAGTGCGTTGTACAATGTGGATAGGTGAAGGGGAAATTGATAAAGAAGCTCTCAGTTATGCTAAAACTCGAATAAGAATTGAGAAGATTTCCTTCATTAATACTATTGAATCTTTTGCCACCATAATACTAAATCTGAAAAAAACATTCAATGTGACACATGTCTCCAAACATGCATTGAACCTTTCAGGAAATGTATACGTCAGAAGTGAACCTGGCTCAGAAGATGAAGTGATGGTGGAAATCTTCCTTGATTCCCAGAATGCTCATTTAATAACATGCCAAATCTACATTCTGAATTCAGCCGGAAAAGAAATAGAATGTGGCAAAATTGACACTAGAAATGATTTGGGTAGGAAAAGTACAATGAGCACTCCAATAAACTTCGAGATGAGAAATTTGTTAGACCAAAAACATGAATATTTGCCCAATGATAAATTGACTTTACGTTGTGAATGCACGTTATCAACTGGAATAGAATTTCAAAGAATTGAGGACACTTTTTACGATCTTCATTTAACTCCATTACTTAAACAAAGAATATGTGATACAAAGTTTGCACCGTGTACATCAGAACCGAAAAGTGTCTCGGATGATTTGAGGTGTTTGTTCAAGGATCAGATTCTAAGCGACATACGACTCGAGACAAAAAGTAAGATATTTCATGCTCACAAAAGTGTACTATGCGCTAGATCGCCAGTCTTTACATCCATGCTGACAACCAACATTAAAGATAAATTAATGGACTGTATAGAAGTTGAAGATTTGGAGGACAGCACAATTGATCAGTTCTTACTTTTCCTTTACACTGATATCCTGGAAGGTCTTCAATGGGAAAGTGCCATGAAGTTGTATTATTCTGCGTACAAATATCAGGTCCAACGGCTTAAAGACTTTTGTACTTCTTTCCTGATAACCGGACTCAACAAACGTAATATTGGTGATCTTTTGATTCTAGCAGACAAACACCAAGATTCTGATCTAAAGACAGCCGTCGAGAAATTCATTTGTATGAGAGATAAGCAAATATTTTGCACCGATGAATGGGAAAGTTTTATGGAGACACATTCTGAAATAGCTATGAAAACTATGTACTTTTACTTGAAAAACGGCAGGGACTGATTATCACTAGACCATATAAGTTTCATCAATACATTAAGGAATGAGAGAGGTAAGCATGAAACTAGAGCATATGACACATTAATTTAAAGATGTCTGAAAGCACTTTATTAATTCTATTTAATATTTAAGGATTATTGAAGACGTTTATATTTTAATATCTTTTCCTACCACTATTCAAATACCTTTTTGTTGGCGTTAAATGTTAATATTTTAGTTAAATAATATGATTGAGATAAATTAATATATCCATTTTATGTTGGGATGTTTTCTAACATTATTTAACTTGTTCCAAAATTAATACTCTGATCCATATATCAAATTTTACATTCTTTTTTTGTAATAAATTCAAATGAAAAATTTATATCGCCTTCTGTTTTTTTTGTAATTCCTTGCAGATTTCGATAGAAAGAGTTCTTTATATACAAAAATGAGCAATGCATTCTAGAATTATGGAATTAATACTTTCACTGCCCCATACAAATATAGTCGTTGCTGAATTACCCGTGATTTTTATTTAACAGTACGTGTAAAGATACCCACTGACGCACGGGTTTATGCTCGCGCACAGAATGAAAAATGTTTGAGACCCACTGGTGCGACTCATGGCAGTGAACGTGTTAACTGAGGTTAAGCCATAAATAAGTTTATGAACGCCCTGTATAGAATTTATGGAGCATTGTTCTTAATCCATTGCTATAAAATATTTTAGTAATCAAAATACTTAGAATTAAATATAAATAAAAATAATCATGTAAAAAAATCAAAAAGTTTGCCCTTTAAAAACGCTCTGAATATAATTCTGCGCTAAGTATATATATAAATACAATTTCAGCATTCATAACAAATTAAAAATTACAATCTAGAATTCTGGAAGGATGAAGTAAGGATATTTTAATGTATGGAAAATTTTATGAACACACTTTAAACAATTTATGGAAAGTTAAATGCATGATAAGTCATTGTTCTTAGCCCATTGCTTTAAAATATTTTAGTAGTAAAAATACTTCGAATTAACCGTAGATAAAACAAATATTATATAAAAATTCGAAGCAAGGAATTCTGAATATAAGTCCTTTCCAAATACAGCATTTACAGCAGAATAAAAATATCTTCTAATTTCTCTCACATTTTTTTCTTCATTGAATGTGATATTTTTTAATTCCGTATAACTTTTGGGAGTGTGATATAGTTGAATGAAACAAAGAATTGTCTCTTTGACTTCTCAACGCAGAACTTCAGAATATTTTTAAATGATAAAATGATTATATATCCAGGTTAAAGTTTCTCTTCAAATGTGTGCTTTAACGCAATCTCGAAATTTTATTCACGTTTTGATACATTTGGACAGTTGATATGCAGCTTTTATGTATAACTTCTTATGGTAATCAGGAGCAATTAACTCTCTGACTGCATAATGTTTTGAATTACTATTTAGATGCAATGTTTTAAAACATGTTCAAATACCGTTGAACAAACCTAATTGTTATATGCATGCAGGCATTGATTAGTATAATAAGATTCAACATTTTAAAAGTAATAAGTTAACCCATTTCCTTGGGAAAATCGCAGGATGCACCAAAAATCAGACGAACTTCAAACCAGGTGGAAATGGCGGGTTAAGCTGGTCAGAGGGTTAACCCACCTGGTGTCGCTTGTATGCAGATATAATTATAATGTGTATCATAACATACTTATATCGTTCTTTTATAAATTGAATTGCAATTTTTTTATATAATTCTTGTTTGGTATGAAGCTAACAAATGTAGATCACATAAATAAAAGTTACATTTATTTTTGTAGAACGCGTTATAAATATGCAATAGGGATGCACGACACGGTATCTGGTAGATACGCGCGACTGCTGGAGGGTTAAATAACACACTGAAATATCTTCCGAACACAAATAGAATGGAAATATATCCATTTTAATAAATGTAAACTTTATTAATTATAATATATTTCTATCAAAACTTCTGTGTAAAATTGTACACTAGACTTATTTACAGTTTGCGTTCTTGTATATTATACCAGGTGAAAATGCAAAAAAACTTCTGTTAATTTGAATTGTTTTGCGAAATTGTGCTGTGTCATAACTTGAGA
Organism: Araneus ventricosus; assembly: GCA_013235015.1. Taxonomy (NCBI): domain Eukaryota; kingdom Metazoa; phylum Arthropoda; class Arachnida; order Araneae; family Araneidae; genus Araneus; species Araneus ventricosus. The sequence goes on from BGPR01013128.1 coordinate 9,358, forward strand.
GAGTACAAGATTTAAATTGTTGTAACTATGTCGACGAGAAACAGATAGAAACTCGGCTTATTTTTATAAGTGCGAGGTTTACATTCCACTCCAAGAATTTCAATCGGAAGCAAATTTAGAAGAAATCTAATATGTTGACGTTAATATCCGTTTGGTTAAGCTGATGAAGAATAATTTGTCTATTGTGAAAAACATTCTTTACCTTTTTCTGACCTCTAATCGGGATTTTTCTGTATACGTATTGGAGATTTTTCTATACTATCAACCGTCTTTTCAGAGAAGTGTACGCAAATAAATCCGCGGAGATTAAAATAAACGGACAAATGCAGGTTTCATAAATTTATATAAAGAATTTAAGGGCTTTCTGAAAGCAATATTTATAATTTTATGCAATTCAGTTTCTATTCAATAAACCAAGAGTTGAGTTATTGTTTTTGAGTTGAGTATAAGTTGAGTTAAACCAAGAAATATGAATATTTATTCCATAAAAATTTTCTAATAACATGAAATAAGATGAATCCTTCTATTTCGAAAAGGGGCTGTCGTTTTTATTCACCCAAGGAGGTATATTATACTTGAAAAAATTTATGGATTCTACGTAACTTTTGTGTCAAATTGTAAAGATAATTAATGATTAAATTTTAGTTTATAAACCAAAAAATGCGATAAAACTATGCACGTACGAGGTACGGGCACGACGGTTAAGGGGTAAACAACATATACAGTAAAATTTAAGCTGTATACGATACACTTAACAACAGCAGGTTTAAAGCGGTGTTTTCTTTTATAGTTTTCAAAAGTAGTCCATTTAAGAAGTTTAGTTATATTAACGTCCCGTTTTGAAGCAACACAAGGGCTATTTTCGGAAGGACATCGTAAATTTTGTACCAAATTCAAATGACGAGGACGACATCTGATCTGTGACCCTCCTCTTCAAACTTCCGCACCACACCAGCGGGAGGACGTTTGACTCCCTATACGTAAGTTTTAACGTGCAACAGGCCCAATACCACGACGGATCACACATAATCAAGAAATCTAATAAGGCATTTTTCAGAGCGCAGGACCAACTGATGTAACCCGGCTTAGTAGAAATCAGGTCCCTGCCGATTGAGCCAGTTCTCGGCAGTTGTTTTCGCATTACTGTTAGAACAGAACCCTGGTTCCAGATGATTGATTGGAACCCAGATGGGGTGGCTCCAGACTTCCCACTTGAACTTTCGTAGTAGTTCAGGAGATTTGCGATCAGTATGGGTATTGTCATGCTGGAAGATGACACCATCACTCAACATGCCAGGGCGTTTCCGTCAGATAGCTTCACGATGGCCAGTGTGTTTTTGCTTCTTCCTAAATAGAAAGAACACTTACCTGAAACAAGGTTCTCTTCAGATAAATTATGTTAAAACAGCTTCCGAGAACTGGCTCAATGGGCACTCCCCTGCGTTCTGATAAATGCCTAAATATATTTGGTGATTGTGTGGAAAAGTGATCGGCAAGCATTCCTCTCAATTCCTTTTTGTATTTTGTTTCTGATGCTAATAAATAAAGTTTCATTACTCTTGTAAACGTTTTTTGGATCCATCCTCGTATAACTGATTTTTCAATCACTTCCTGGTGGGCTAAAGTTTTGAAATTTGGTACATTCTCGTGTTTCTAATGTCATTACACTATTTTAATATTTTCAGAGCTTAAATACCAGTTAATTATTTTAATTATATCATTTCGATACGATTGGCGCCACCTGGTAGCGAAGGTGAGAAATTTTTTTTTTCAAAAAATTTATAATGCGAACAATGAATAAGGACTGAAAAATATAAAATAATTGAAATAAAATCAAATATTATATTTTATTCATACATTTAAAAATGTGTCTTTTTAAAGCTGTTTTTATTAAATTTTATTTTCCTTAAAAATTCATTATATTTCTTCCTTTGTTTTTTATTTTGGAACAGAAAATGTAGAAATTTTAGTCATATTATTTAAGAATATTTTTGCGAATTAAATTACTCGAAATAGTTTCGCTCAGTAACTAATAGCACGTAGCCGAAAAATTATTGTTGTTATTAAACTTACGGTTGAAATGCAATAAAATCTTTAAAAACGAATAAAGAAGTCTTTTTTCAAAAGAAGTCTTTTGTCCTGTTTCAAATGTAGTATTTCAACTGCCCTCGCATTTCATGCGACATCAGAAATGGGCGCCTGGCAGATTTTTTAACTTAAGAAACATCCTACGGCTTCGCTAACAGCGGGAGATGGAACCTAGTAGCTTCGCTAGCTCATTGAATGTAAGGAATCTGCTTTTTTTATTATTCAAGTGAAGCAGGAAAAATTTTGCACGCGATGCATGAGGCATCTAAAGGGGGCATCGGACAAATTTTGTTAACTTAAAAATACATAATATGGCTTCGCCAGCAATGGAAACCGGAACCTATTAGCTTCGCTAGCTCATTGAATGTTAGAAAATTGAAAAAATTAGAGAAGAACACTGGTATATCAGAGAATGTAAAAAATATATAAAGCATTTGCCCCAGTTCTTCCGCTACTAGGGGCAAATGTTTTTCAGAACAAGGAATAGTAAAAACCTAATAGACTTACTCAGTTCTAATATTTGCAATCGGAAAGAAACACTCTAGATTTAACAAAAAAAAGAATAGTGCGAAGAATCAAAGAAACCACCACGCAAGTGAAGACAGATTTCTACATGATGGATTCCAAAATATGAACAAGCGACTTCATAAAATTCCACTCAAACGACTTTTATTAAATTCATAAATCAATAAAAATCGTTCAATTGCGTAATCGAAGAAATATAAAAGCGCTAAATAAATAAAAATTGTATTCAAAATCATTTAATTATAATTAAATTTTAAGACCAACTTTAGAGGATATTAGAGGAGCCGAAAGCTACTCCGTTCAAAATAATCACATTGACCGAACTTCATTGGTAATTGCATAATAACAGGTTAATGTGGTAAATTCTCATAAATTATCCATTTTAACCGGCTTAACTTGGTTATTATGCATAATTACCGATTAGCCACATTAGCCGTAACATATGAACAGAACGACCTCAAAGGACGAAGACTTACAAAATGAGCCAGAGCAAAAAATAACAAAAATTAATAACTGGACCAAAAGACTCATTCAAAACAGGATGAGGAAACAGACTAAAGTAATCATAAATTAGAAAGGAAAATTCTTCAACTAACCCGGCGAATACGCCAATGCAGCAGTACATCCGAGCAGTGAAAAATATTAACAAATGAAAAAAATATGCAACAATATTTTAGAAAATGAGGGAACAATCAAATAATAAACAAAACGGTAACCTACAGAATGAGCTTTTCGGTATTCCAGGGAATGAAAACTTTTTCAGCACTTATGCTAAAGTTTGTGTAGAAAACAACGAGAATGATTTTTCGCTCTTTTTCTAAAATAAAGTTGTATATTTTTTACATTTAATATATATGGGGGGAGTTGGGTTAAATTGATGCGCGGGAGCATTGATACAGTCCATAGATTTTGATGATTGGAACAGCTCAAGATGTTCACATCCCCTTATATATATGCCATTGTAACCCTTAGCGCACGGTGTGTTTTTCGGCCATGTTAAGTCGAAAGTTAATTTACAAATGAATCAAATCTTCTATCTTCTAGTCTAATAAGTAAATTTTACTCTAAGTACGTGTTGTGTGATTTCTTTAAATAATTACGTTTTATTTCCAGGGAATCTGCTCCAAATATAGAAAAAACACTAATTTTTCTAAACTATATTACGTTTCGAGGTTGTTTAGCGTTGATTTTGCATGATCATTTGTTTTAAGTAAAAAAGTCTCTTGGAGCAAATTGATACAGTTGACTCCGGGGCACATTGATACGCGTTTTGTGAGTGTATCAATGCGTCTTAACAGCAATTACTTTGAAAAATCGTCTTCAGAAATGGAAAATACATAAAAATGAACTATATAAGACAAACACGCAATTAAATATTTTTTAGAGAATAAAAACGGTGAATTCCAAAAAAAAAAAATTCCTTAATTTTTAATTAATTAAAATTTCCAGAAACGGCTTCGAGGTACACATTACCACCCTCCAAAGTGTTTTTAAATTCATACACATCCATTCTCCTTTATTATTCGTAGGGATAAATTATTTTCTGAGGTATTATTGTTTCATTTTTCCAGTCTCATTCAAAATGTTGAATTTTGATTAAAATTAAAGTTTGTTACTTTGTTAAACGTTTATACATTTATTTGGAATGCAAAGTTTATTCATTAAAATAATTTTGTTTTTGATCCCTACCAATTATTTTTATTTCACCCAAGAGAAATAAAAAAAGCTTCACTAAAACTATAGCATAAATTCTTAAAAATCTCATCATTGTTGTTTTTTGACGATAAAGGATGATGAAATGCATCTCTTAGCATATAAAAAACTTTTCTCAAATTCTAATGGCAAAGCACTATGTTGTGAAAATGAAAGCATTTTGTGTTCATAAGGCCGCCGAAAAAACTCTGTCAAAAGAATAATAAAATGCGATATCTTCCCGGAAACTGGTTTTTTTCGAAAAGAAAGAATCTATCTGTATTCCAACTTTCAAATGCCATATCTCGGTCAGAATATAAGTTACTAAAGATGGATCAGGAATTATTGAAGCTCGACAAAATGTAGGAGTTGAACATATAGTGATCAAAAAATTAGAATCAAGATTTTTGCATAGAGTGTGGGGAAATCTGAAAGAGGATTTTTTAAAGAAATAAATATCGGGTGAAATTTGACTCTAAACTATTGTTTGTTTTTTAAGGTATCCGACTGTGTTCGGAGACATTTTTTTAAGAAAAATAAGTTATATATATCTTTAATGTTATTTTCTTCATATATGTTTCAAAACTATGAAAATATCGTAAAATTAGGCTTTCAAAATAATATTTTTAAAAAAACTGAGAAATTTGAGAAAAATGACTAAAATATTTGCCCTAACTAGCAATAGACTAAATCATACTCTAAATATACATAAATCCTTGCAGAACATTTGTATGAAGGTATCGTATGCTCTCAAATATTTCTTGTACTTTAAAATAGGTTTGAAATACATAAGCTGAACATAGTTACTAAACCCCAATGAAATTTTTTCACTAAAATACTTTTTTAAGTTTATATTTAAGCACTTAAAAATATTACTTGATTTATATTATTGTAGTTTTTTAGAGGGAAAATATCAAGCATATTACAGAAAAGCAATCTCAAGAAGATTCATATCAATACTTGAATAACTTTTGAGAAATCCATTGTTACAGTCGACAGTTTTCCTCAAAAATATCATTTCTCAAACTTACATTTAAAGTTTTCATGCAGCACAAAATAATACTTACAGGTCAGTAATAAAACAGCTGTAACTCATTTAACTCACGTAGAGTAAAAGTGACACAGTTTAGAAAGCTGTGGATTAAAACAGACTCAAAATTAATTTCATAAATTATTTTTGATAATTTCATCAAAACGACGATTTTTAAATCAGTCCTTAATATAGGGTGTTACTATTATTTTCTAATTTTTTATTTCTACAAAAATTTTTGCATGTAAATAATTAACCATTATCAGGACTATTCAGCAACTTAAATGTTACTTTCGTGAAAACAGAAGTTAATTAATAGGGTAAATCCATATCAAAAGAAAAAAATGGGGCTGTATCACACCTTTAAGTGAAGGGTGTGTTTATTGCAGCTAATAACAATACACTTCGATTATCGAATCAACTCCGAAAAAACAGAGAATAGAATATAAACCCAATTTTTTGCAGACAACATTTAAATAAAACCAAAACAATTTAACAATTTTCAGTTGATATTTTTGTAAATTATAAATACAAACCTTTCTATTTAGTACTCATTTATTAGATCAATAATAAACATAATAACAACTCCTCAAAATCTTAAGAATAATTGACGGTTATCTATGACATAAACAATTATTCTAAGATTATAGTTAAAGCATAAGAAAATGGGGTTATAAAATGAGTGTTTTTTAACAGACGAAATTTTTTAAACACATTTAATATTGTTAAATAAATGTAAATTCCAACACTGACTTATATACCATTTGTTTTATTTTAAATTCATATAAGTTTCAATTTGGCTTTTAAGTCATTCAGCGAATGAAGAAAATGTAATTCATTTTAAGAGATTCATCGACAGTGAGCTCCGCTCCAAAAGTTTTCACTACATAAAATAGAAATACGGTGAAAACTCGACTAACCGTTTCCGTCCGGACCGCATATTCACAACCTTTACATGCACTCAAGCCATAGAGATTTTTGTGCGCCTTCATTGGCTGGCCATTCTGGCGTCATTCGTGACGTAACGTACTGCTCATGCGTAGCGTTCTTTGACAGAACAATTCAATACAAGTTTTTGTTTATTTCTCTGTGTTTTCTTATTTTTGTCTGAAATGTCTGCTCTTTTCGAAGCTAAACTTCCGACTTCATTTTCTAATGAAATTGAATCATTTTCCCCAAACTTAATTGTAGTTCGGAGTAATGTTACAAATTTAGAAGAATGCAGCATCTAGATAAAGGAGTATGGAAAAGCAACTAATACGAAGTGGAATGCAAGAACATCAAAGCCTTATGGACAAAAATTCTTTTGCTTGTAAGTATTAATTTTAATGTTTTTTCCATATATATTATATTTAAAAAATATTCAAATCCAAGTTGCATTATAGTTTTTTAAGTAGCAGACTCAAAATTTCAAATTTTTGTAAGTTTTTTTTATCAGTAAAACTTTTAAGAGAAAAACCAATAGAGTTGTTATTTACGAATATAACATATTTTTGTCTTCATATATTATTATGAGTATGCATATAATTTGATATTCATGTATTTTTTATTGTGCATGGAAAAATTTAATTTTTAATTAATTTATTTAACAAAAGGGTATTTAGTTACTAAAACCCATGATATAGAGTAGATGCTTCAGTTTTGGCCACATTAAAGAGAAAATTTGAAATGGAAATTTCACAGTGGATGACTGTTTAAAGCATATTAAATCATACTTATACTATCCTTTAGCAAATTTTATTGACTTTCTGCTAGTTATAAAATTTTTCTGAAGAATATTTTAGAATTTGAGTTATGAATTTAAATAAAATAACCCAATTTGCACCACTTTTGGCCACCTTGTACTAGTTTTGGCCATCTCTATGCACCAGTTTTGGCCACACTAATATTATATTTTTAACACTTTTTAATGAATTTTAAGTAAAAAAAAACATTTTTATTCAATATGTATTTTAGTGCATTATTTTCTGTTATTTTAAATGTGATATTTTTTTATGAATTTATAAAGATATGTAATAAAATTTATCTAAGCTGATTTTAGCTGCAAATTTCAGTTTTTTTTAAAAAGAAATAGGAATGCAGAAAACAATTTAATTTGGCTGATAAAATACAAAACTGTCTATACTCGCATAACTTTTTTTTTATAAAATATGCAACAAAAAATGGTAGAGGAATAAACTTACATTGCAAAAGCATGGATTTTTCTAAAAAATCTTACAAATCGAGAATTTGCAGTATTATACAAACTAACAATATCCACAAATATATATTTTTAAAATTTTTAATTGCAACATTAATCAAATTCATCAAAATCATTTTTAAAATTAGAGCAATCCATGCATATAAAAGAATATTCCCCATCACTCGAGTCAGGTTTCTCAAGTTGAAATTTTCTAACATAAATGTGAGGTAAACATTCAACATGGAGATGTTTTTGACATTCCATTTTGAATGGCTTTAACTGCATTACCAACTTTAGATTGTGAGTAGCAAAATCTTTTTATGGAAATGCTACCTGCCTTCTTATTTTTAATTGGAGCCATCACTATGTAAAATGAAAACAAAACTAAATAAGTTACTTTTATTTTAGAAACAAAACTAAATTGGCTTCTTTTATTTCAGAAACACAGCTATATGAGATACTTTTTATTTTAGAAGCAAAACTAAATCAATTGCTTTTATTTTAGAAATAAAATTAAGTTAGTTGTTTTTATTTTAGAAACAAAACTAAATTAGTTGATTTTATTTCATCCAGATATTCTTAAATTTATGTAATGGCTAAAATCAAAATAAAGAAGTTATGTGGCCTAAACTGGAGCATGTGGTGTTCCACTTTTGGTCTCCTGCATGGCTAAAACTGGCACATATAGTAAATTTAAAGTACTAGTTTTGACCACCACCCATTTAATCTTAAAAATAATTAATTTTGATATGAAATTAGAATAGAAAGAAAGCGCACCTCATAAACCCTAAGGGTGATCAGTTTTAGATTAATCATTTAATTCTGAGAGCTTGATGATGAAAAACAGCAAATGCTTGTCCCTTAACAAAAACCTTAACAGTTGTGAGTATACAATACATGGTCATGCATTTAATTTTTTTTTACAAGTCACATGTTTAAGAAAAATGAACCAATCAGATTGAAAATAGTAAAATAAGGATTGTTTAAAGTATTAGAATGCTTCTTATTAGTTAATTTGAAATTACTGGATAATTATTGGAAAAAACAGATACAATGTGGCCAAAAGTGGAGCATCTACCCTAGTCCCAAGCATCCCAGATCAATAATATTCAAATAAATTTAGTCATAATTCCACCCATCGCTTACTTTTTGCTTAGACCTTGGTTTACCCTCCCCCCCATAAACTTAATTTTGCATATTTCTAAGTAATCATGAATGAAATCTCAGAAATGTAGTTGGTTTTGCATGATCCTTGCTTGAGTTTTGTCTTCGTCAGTTTCAAAAAATGCCTTATCATGTTATTTTTTATCCAATTTTTAAAAGAAATTTCTCAACATTAATTTCTCATTTTACTAACCCCCTTACTCTTCTCTATCCAAATTAAATTCTGTACTTAAAAATTCCTTTCTCCCAAAAAAAACTTTGTTCATTTTCACATAATTTTTTCTTTAATTTAAATGCACATTTAATTCACTCAATGGACTACCTATAGTTACTAAAAGCCTAAATATTTATCAAGAAATGCAGATGATGGCCACTGAGGAGCAAATACAATTACAACTTGCCTATGTTTTTTCCATAATTTAAATTTAATGTTCTTTCTTTACCTATTGATTTATAATGTACTTTCAATTTTTATAATTATTTGTTTCTCCATTTCATTTTCAGACTCTAAGTGTCTTTTATTTGCTGACGACTTGAAATTGTTTAGTTCAATGAATTCCAATCTAGATGCTGTCCTTCTGCAGAATGACCTTGATTGTCCTTTTAAGTGGTGTACAGCCAACAAATTACACCTGAACATTGAAAAATGTCGTATTCTTAGTTATACTAGAAACTCTCAGCCCTTGAATCATGTTTATAAAATTAATTATCTTGTTTCATCACGCTATGATTCAGTCACGGATCTAGGTATCATCTTTGACACTAAACTTGATTTTTCCCAACACATTAATTCCATGATCTCCAAGGCATATCATAGATTTGGATTTCTTAAACGTAAAACTAAGGAATTTTCAAGTGAAATTGCCCTGAAGGTTTTATACTACGCTCATGTACGATCTAGTCTGGAATATTGTAGTATTATTTGGGATCCCAATTACCGTAATAAAATTGAAATTATTGAGCGAATTCAAAACAACTTTTTGCGATATTTGCTTTACAAGAAAAATGGAATTTACTTACCAAGATATATCTTCTTCCTGTCTACGTGATATATCTAATATACCTAGTTTGTGTTCCAGACGAGATGTTTCTTGTGTTCTTTTCTTTTACAAGGTAATCAATGGTTCGATCGATTGTACTGATATACTGAGCACTACAAATTTCTCTGTGCCTGCCAGATCTTTGAGGAACCGGGGTTCTTTTCCTAATGTGTATTCTAGATTTAATTATATTGACAGGTTCTCGTTGGATAAATTATATAAGACTTTTAACAAGATCTATGGTGAACTGGACATTTATCATATGTCTCCTACTGTTCTTAAATCGAAATGTTTTCAACTTTTAAATTCCTTACCTGTGATTTCTTTCCTTGCACTTGACTATACATATTAAGATTTTTATACGTTGATCTAGTGTTTGTGTGTGTTCGACTTTTTGACCCTTGCTTTTTTAATTTGGTGTTCTAAATTTTTTTTAAAAATTGTGTGATTTTTTTTTTATAATTTTAATGTGACGGTGTGCAGCATGGACTTTTGGAGCCTTAGTCTATTTTTAGTGCTTTTGTAATTGCGTGTTTTCATTTTAAAACATTTATTTGTTTACATTTTTATAATTGATGAGGTTTTGAACTGTTGTATTCTCTGCAGTTACTTCTCTTCTATGTGTTTTAATTCACTTTATGGCTTGTGTTTTTTGTATGTTTGTGATCATGCACTCTGTAAATGGAGTCATCTCTGTAGTGTGCTTTCTTTGAATAAATAAATATTAAAACTTGAATGCAAATGTATATATTTTTGTAATTAAATTTTACTTAATATTCATATATTATTTTAAATGTTCTCTTTCTCTCAGTTAGTCTAATAATTATATAGGAAAAAAATGCATTTTTCTCCCTATTTGGGGGGGGGGGGTTTTGTTTCAGGAGGAAATATGTCTTGGTTAGTAAAAGTATTAACTAAAACGTTCTTTTACATTGTTTTGAGAAAAGACCATGAAAAACGAGAAAGAACAAATTGAATGCCTATTCTTTGCTATATGAAATCAGCGTGTGAAGTATACTGTTAATCTGAAAAATCAAGCTTTCCTTTAGACTATTTGCTTCACACAGCTTTTAAATTTTATAATTATTGTCTATAACAGCAAATTTTTTGGATAAAGATAAGATTAGTTTTAACACATAACAATTGGGGCCCTATTGAATTTTAAGAACATCAGTTTTTCATGACAGAAATTTCAATTAAAATTTTTTATCGAAGTATATCGTCAGAACATTTTATTGTTGGAACTAATTTATTTAGTATTGTCGATTTAAGACTATTTTAATAACCTTCATCTGTACAGAAATATGACAGGGGTTCGTGCAATGATGCATTCTTGTGCATTGCCGTAACTCAAAATGCATGAATTTTTGCTTTGTCTAAAAATAATTTCTTTTGATTTTTTAAAAATTTACTTTTTGTTCAATGATAATTTATATATTATAACACTTGGCATAGATAGTTTTTTAAATAAATACCAACTTATAGCTTGTTCTGTGCTATGTGGTATTTGATTTCTTTGGATGGATAAATGAGCAAATTAATCCGAATGAAAAACACACACACATATATACAGGGGCTCTTTTTTTTTTTACTCGAGTATATCTGTGTTTCATGAATCATATGAACATTAAAAATTGAAATATTTGTTCTTATACAGCTGTGATTATTATTTATCTTATTTCAGGAAAAGCGAAACAAAACATGGTGCTATTTTTAATATATATGCTGTGGTTAATATTTGATATAGGTTGGGAGTTGTTAAACAGTATTTCTTTCTACTTTCGTAATAAATAATTTAATTGCGTTTCATTTGGATTGTCCTTTCAAAAAAGTGAGGCCTTATATTAAGGAAAAGATATACATTTTCCATTTGAAATCTCTCTCTTCATTTATACAGTTAATATATACAGTTATGGTTTGTGACACAATAAATGTATAAATTGACTCTGCATAAATGTGTTTTGTTGTGTAGTAAAATATTCTGTTTCGGCTTTTTAAGAGTGAGTTTTCAATACTACATCTATAATCACTAGATCATGCATGTAATAAAAACAAGTACACTCCAGCGAGTGCTGTAATTAAAAAAAATCAAAATTTTACAGAACATTCTTTGCAATTGTGTTTTTTCATGAAATAATTTGTAAATAAATGCTCTGATATCGGTAAAATATGTTATCATTAAGTTTTTAAGTAAGTAGCTATTTGTACAATCTCAGCTTGAACTGGGTGTTTTGTAAAAAAAAGGGGGGGGAGGGGTTGCTAATGGTCATTAAAAATGAAATATAAGATTTTTAAATACCAAAAATTGGCCGTTTTGCAAAAAAAAAAGGCATTTGTGAATGGTAATTTAAAATGAAACATAAAATTTATAAATATCAAACGATGAATTATATTTTTGACTAGACAATGGATAAATAATTTTGAACACCGTTGTGTTATATAGATAGCTTCAGAATTTTCTCGCAATGCCATGCTGCGAGCCAGCCATGTTGTGATTTAATGAGTTAATCACTCACTACACACATATTAATATTATGGTAAATTCTATGCTGAAAAGTAAAAAGATGGGAAGAAAAAGAACTTGCTTGGAACTTTTTTTAAACCTAAAAGTATCCTTTAGTTGCTTGCACTTTAATGTTAAGTACAAACATGCCAATGTAAGAAAAATGGAGAAACACTTAAAAAAATGTTTTAATGTTTTGTTGATTTAAAAAGGTTTTTGAAAGGGATGGAATAATGAATTTTGTTTTAAACAAATTCCAACTAAGACAACTACATCAAAATTGGAGCTTCAAGAAAATTTAAAACTGATGTTCACGATCTAGATGAACCCTGCCAAAACAGTAAAATGTCTAGTATATCTTCAAATAATACAATAAATTCTGCAATAAGAATTTCACTATTAGAATTCAAACATCTGCTAACTTTTTATCAGAAATGTTTACTTCTTTGACTAATTAATTCAAAACGAATTATAAGCAAATGTATATTTTTTTCACTACTTATTATCATTATAAAACCAAACTCAACATTTCCTTTTTTAAATTTTGTTAAAATAACTCGTTTTTCAAAAAAATTGCAAATACAAATTATTCATTTACTCATTGTAATTTAAATCTCATATTTTATGCAACATGCATAACTCCCTTTTTTAAAAAGCAGCAAAGACATTATTATTAACTCAATTGTAATTAAAAAAAGGCTGGCATTTAAGTCACATTTTATATTAGATACATAATGTAGTATTTGTTTTTTTAATTAACTCTTTTAACTTTTAATAAAATTTAAAAAGTTGTAACGGGGTCATATGTTTCTAGTTTTTGTACTTTACCTTATATGATGTATATATACATAGCATTATCATATTACTGCAGTGCATGTATCTTACATGAATAGAGTTAATTGAAAAATAATACACATTTTGAGTATTTACTCTTAAAAATAAATACCCGAGTATTTTACATCACTGATTCAAATTTGAATGCAACAAGAGTTTATCAACTACAATTTTCATATAAAGTTAATTTCATTATCATGTTTTGTTGAGTAATAAAATATGCTGTTTTCTATTTAACTGTGTTTATTTGCAACATTTCACCTACTTTGCATGAAACCTGTGATAAATTGCTGATGTTCTGGATATTTTAATAAAACATATAAAGTATTTAGCAAATTTACACAGTCTTAGCTTGAGTTTGTAAAATAACTTACCTTAAATTGATCATCAATAAAGAAAAATATGAATAAAAATAATTTCCTTAAAAAATCTATTAAAAATTTGCATTCATGTAAAATCATAGTTCTATTCGAGTTGTTTTCATAGAACTTTTTAAGCTTTAGTTGATTTGTTTGGCATAATGCAGTTGCCCTAGACAACTTTTTCGAATAACATTTATTAATAAATTCTAAACTGAACAAAATAAGAAAATGTTCAATATATGAATATCAATTTCTATTATTTTTCATTCTAATTTTTATACAAAAAGCTTAAAATGAAGTTTATTAGTGAAAGTTAAGCAAATAGGGAAAATAACATTGCATGAAGGACCCACACTTTACAGACATTTTCTTCAGAGAATGAGGAATAAGATACAAAATACAATGTTGGCTTCAAAATTTTATTTAATTTACAGTATTCAATACCATCATTCATTCATGCAATGCCACTAAAACAGTTAATCTGCTTTTGACATTCAATGGTCTATATTTTTAAAACATGCTAAAACAACAAATTTAGTTCTAATTAAATATAATGGAAAAACTAGGCATAATTCTGCATAATAATAGTTTTCGAAATTACTGAGATGTACGCAAATAAGTTGAAAATGCCTCATTTCTGTTTAAATGCAACCTAACTTCGGCCTTGTAAACAATCTACTATCCGAAAATCTAGAAGCAATTTCAAATCATAAACAAAACACGACACGACAAATAGATTCAATACAAATCTACGGAAAACTCCGATCAGCTGAAGAAAAAAAAAATCCTTGCAGTGATTTACGTCACAAGTGACTTCGGAAGAGCCAGCCAATGAAGAGGCTCAAAAATCTCTACGGCTTGAATGCATGTAAAGGTTGTGAATATGCCTCCCGGACAAACCACTGATGCTTCTGAACTGTGGAAAAGGGATTCCTCGAAAAAATGGGCTCTAGAAGCGAACGAGTTACTGCTACTTAACACTAGATAGTATTTATGTAATTAGATTTTGAGAATTATGGAGAACTAAAAACTTGTGCAATTCAGAAGTTGAAGCGAAAATGCTTTTATCTTAGAATTTAAGTAGAAATAATGCGTTTATAAATGAAAACAATTAAGTGGCTTTTTACTTTCTCGTATACGAAGTATACAAAGAGAAAGTATTGTAATCGTCAAAAAATTCGAACTCGAGATTTTGAACAATCGCCACGTTTTAGACCTCCCTGGGTCCGAAAAGCACAATTTTGGAATTATGTCTGTCTGTGTGTCTGTATGTCTGTGAACACGATAACTCGAAAACTATTAGAGATAAACGGATGAAATTTGATATGTGAACTTGACACATAATTTGTAGGTTTCTATCAAATTTTGGACAAAATCCGTCAACGGGAAGTCTGTCTGTCTGCGGTCATGTGAACACTATAACTCACAAACTTGAATAGCTAGATGGATACAATTTTGTACACAGTTTTATCGTCATAAATGTAGGTCGTATAAAATTTTGGGCCAAATTCGTCAAAGGGTTGACTGTCTGTCGGTCTGTATAATTTACTTCTCGTGAGAATCCGTTATCTCCACGCGCATCCGTACTGGAAGCAATATTCAGTGCACGCGAAAGAACGGAATTTCATTACGGAATAGCGAATTACGTCAGTTTGTCCTTGAGCCTGTAAGAGCTGAAAATCGTTACGCATCTCTTTGAATTTAATTCTTTACCTAGATATTTTTCAATCACTATGTTGAAAAACTTCTGATAGTCATTGGATTCTGGGTAACAATAGGTTCGAAATTTTTTAGCCATGCGCGGGAAGAGGAAACGGCACCTTTTTGGGGAAGTATACGAGAAAGTTTACTGGAGAACACTCCCGCTGGTTTAAAGATAGGAAACATTCTCATATATTATATGCATATACAAGAAGCGCATGGAATATAAATAACTCATAATAATCTCCATCATCTGGAATCAAGAGGCCGCGGTGTCATAGTGGTAAGGTCTCGGCTTCGGGGATAGAGGGTTCCAGGTTCGAAACCCGATTCCTCTGAAGATCCGCCGTGTATGGGGCCTGTTGCACGTCAAAGCATACGTAGTGGCCAAACGTCCTCCCGTTGGTGTGGCGTGGAAGTTTGGAGAGGGGGGTGACAGCTCAGGTGTCGTCCTCATCATCTGACCGCGGTTCAAAATTCCGAGGTCCGTCCCAAAATAGCCCTCGTGTTGTTTCAAAACGGGACGTTAATATAACTAAACCAAATCATCTGGAATCAATATCAAAAGTCTATATAATCGGAGCATTATTTCTTTCTGTGTATCTTTTTGATTAGATAGCTGTTTCGTTATAACCGATTGATAGCTATATTTGATTAGATAGCTGTTCCGTTATAACCGATTGATAGCTATATTTGATTAGATAGCTGTTCCGTTATAACCGATTGATAGCTATATTTGATTAGATAGCTGTTCCGTTCAAAATAAAAATTTACAAGCCGATGAATCTTAGATCAAGAGCATCAAAAGGCATTACCCAATCTGCACAAGTAAGGACTTGTTCGAAGATCTCATCTTCCTCATCACTCCTCAATAAAGTCTGTTATCCTAGTTTCTTCGAATGGAGACACTTGATATTTTTCTCTACGGTTCTTTGAAGGATATCATACCTTTCAGATGCTTTTCTACTGCTCATACCTTTATTAACTACAGCAAAAAGATGCCTGCGGTCTCCCAACTTGATCCTAATGCGTCTTGGCATCTGAAATACAAATAAAGCGAACACGGAAAACACACGATTTGAAAAAAATTATGCATCAATTTGAAAAAAATTATGCAAGAATTTGAAAATAATTATGCAAGAATTTGAAAAAATAATAATGCAAGAATTTGAAAAAAAAAATGCGAGAATTTGAAAAAAAAGGCGAAATTTTAGAGTGGTAAATTTGTCCCATTTTCACCCAGATTCCTGGTGCAACATTGCTAAGTTATGTTATTAAACCAAAAGGTAAAGTAAAATTCACATCTAAAAGTGATTCTGAAATGGAATTATATGCTGCATCAAGCAAAACAAGTAGTTTTTACTTACGTTTGAATACACGGGATGTTCGCAGCACTTAAGGTATCCGACTGGTTTAAAATCGTCGTTTTTGAAGAAATTATAAAAAACATTTTTATGATTTAATTTTGTAGCCTGTTTAATAAGCTTTCTGAAACTGTCCCACTTTTTACTCTACGTGAATTAGAAATGGAGTTACAGCTGTTTTATTACCGAACTGTAAGCATTATTTTAAGTTGCATGAAAACTTTAAATGCGTTTTCTGCGAAATGATATTTCTGAGGAAAACTGTCGACCGTAACAATTATTTCTCAAAACGTTATTCAAGTATTGATATGAAATTTTCTGAGATCGTTTTCTGTAATATGTTTGATGTTTTCCTCTAAAAACTAAGGTCAATTTTAAAGTCAACTAATATTTCTGAGTGTTTAAATATAAACGAAAAGCATTTTTTATGAAAAATTACCAATTTAGTAACTACGTTCAGCTATATCTCAAAACTATTTTGAAGTACAAGAAAGATTTTAGAGCATAACACCGATAACTGTCATAAAAATGTACTCCTACAAGGATTTATGTATATTTAGAATATGATTTTGTCTATGGCTGTTAGCGTAAGGCAAATATTTTAGTCATTTTTCTTCAAATTTCTCAGGTTTTTTTTTTAAATATTATTTTGAAAACCTAATTTTACAATATTTTCATAGTTTTAAAACATATGCAGTTGAAAAATAACATTAAAAAATATATATAAGTTATTTTTCAAAAAAATGTCTCCGAACACAGTCGGATACGTTAAACCGAAAGGTAAAGTAAAATTCTCATCTAAAAGTGATTCTGAAATGGAATTATATGCTGCATCAAGCAAAACAAGTAGTTTTTACTTACGTTTGAATACACGGGATGTTCGCAGCACTTAAGTTGACTACTAAAAACACCTGTTATACAAGTCGATATCAAAGACGCTGATTAAAACTTGTAAAATACCGATAAAAGTTAAAATCTGCAAAAAGGCTATCCTTAAATGTCTTCTCTGAGCAATGAAATCAATGGCGCTTTTATTACTTGGTCCAGAAACTTGGTAGGGGGGCAAACAATTTTTTTCAAAAACTGGCAGTTGTCCTACGTGGCAAAGTTGCAACGGTTTATGGTAAGCAAAATATAACAGCTACTTAGGTTATTTTTGCAGGGAATTAATGAGTGAAGCCAGAAGTTCTTGTTAGTACGCTTTACCTTGTGATAGTACCATATATCACTGAGAGGCTACAGAATCTATCAAATATAATCGACATTGAATATCTGTTGGAAATGTACACAATCTCCAGCAATGACATGCTCAAAACGAAATTTGGAAAAATAATGGAATGCAAATAACTGACCGATTATCTGCTTCACTTTTGCCAGCTTCATGAGATTTTATCGATGCGCCAAGTTTTTCCAGTGGCCTCACTGACAAAAAAACAACCGACGGAATGAGATTTGTCGAATACAATGGTCAATTCACAGCTTTGCTGGTGGCTTGTAACTCTAATATTTTTCCAAATGATTTTTAACATTAACACATTTAAATAATTTGCAAATCAAATTATTCATTCTATACAATCGATGCACATGCTGTATTCTAATCACATAAACTATTTTATGATTTAAGATGATTGCGGAACAAATAAGTATAACAAAATATTTTTATTTGTGCATGAACCAAAATTATGAAGTTCGTCATTCTTTCAATGCGAAAGAAACCTCATGGAATAAATGGTTGGGAAATGACTGCAGTGAACCACCTCTACTAAACCTAAACCTAAATTTTATTCTTCTTCGTCACATCCCAACTCGAACAGGATATCCTGTCATACTTCCATGTTATCGACAACCGAGAAATATCTATATGTACTTTAGTGGCTCCTTCAAATAAATTCCACAAATACTTTGACAGAACACAAAAATGAAATTCGTCCTATTCGGCCTACCAAAGAAAAGTTTGTTCCCTGGAGTTGTCATTCATAAAAAGGCCTTGTCATTCACATAGCTTTGGATTTCGCAGAATATTTTCTGATGTTTTCTATGACGAATGAAAGAAATACTATGATAAGCGCCCTTTCCCTATTTTCCCTTACAGATGATATCCTTAAGTGACGTCTTCGGACTTTGTATTCTTGGCAGAACTGACAGAACTCATTCCAGAAGAAAAACTGATGCCTTTAACATGTTTTCGTGTCAGTAAGTGCAACAAAATCTTCGAAGTTTTTATTTACGATCGCTTATTTTGTAATATTCGGTTGAGGAAATGCTTCAAATGTTGGAGGAAACAAAATAAAATAATGTTTCACAAAGTAATAATTTTCTTGCTTCGTATTCGCATTTCCTGACATGTTAAAAGATAATGACTGCATTAAGTATAGTAGTGTTCTGAATTCAACAGCCTTATTATTCGCAATATGTTGGAAGTAATAATTTTCTTGCTTTGTATTCGCATTTCCTGACATGCTAAAAGATAATGACTGAATTAAGTATAGTAGTGTTCAGAATTAAAAAGCTTTATCATTCGCAATATGTTGGAAGTAACTTGGCTGAAAAAATCCTTTTATCTTTTTAATATTGTGACTGAATGGCAAAATTATGGGGAGATTCGTAGCAAATTTTTACTTACGCGTAAGCAAAGTACAAACAAAAAAAAGAAAAACAAAATTTATCTCGAAATTTTGATGAATCTCCACTTTTTTCACCTTCCTTTTTTGACGGACAAACATTTTTGGAATTATGCTTGTCCGTCTGTCTGTGGGCGCATGAGCTCTAACACGGAAAGATCTAAATGAAAGAAATTTGATATGTGACCTTCATCAAAATTAGATATCTCTATCAAATTTTGGACTAAATCCGTGAAACTAAAGTTTGTCTATTCTTCCGTCCATGATCATGTAAACACGATAAGTGAAAAATGAAACGAGGTAGGTGCATGAAATTTCGCACACGGTTTAATCACTCAAAATATAGATTTGTACCAAATTTTCAAGTTGGCCGTCTTTCGACTTGTCTTCTTCTGTGCACGTGAAAGTTATAGCTCACAAACGCAAAAAAACTAGATGGATGAATTTGAATATGCGATCTTCACACCAAATTGTAGATTTGTGTCGAAGTTTCTAGTAAACCCGTCAAAGGGTAGAAGGTCTGTCTGTCTGTCCGTCCATGTGCATGTGGACACGATTACTAAAAATGCAATGGGGTAGGTGCATGAAATCTGGCACACGGTTTTATCACTCGAAATGTAGATTTGTACCGGATTTAGGTTCAAATCTTCAAGTTGACTGCTTGTCGATATGTCCATTTGTGTCTACGTGAAAGTAATAACTCCGAAAATTAGAAAAGAAAACCACAGAAGGATGAATTTGAATATGTGATCTTCACACCCAAAGACAATTGCCGGAACAAATCCGTCAACAGGTAGAAGGTCTGTCTGTTTGCCTAACCTTGTGATGTGAGCACAATAACCCTTAGGTGGATAAATGAAATCTGTATGTGGTTTTGACATCAATATAGTTTTATAAATAATGTATCAGTCTAAAGTTTGGAACTAATAAGCCAAAGAGAAGAGTTCCAAAATGCATAATTTTTTTTAACAATACGCCGAGGCTAGGCGCCATATAGGAACCAGCGGGAGTGGCCTCCCCAAAACTTTCTCGTCTCGGCCCTAACACTTGTAGAGAAAAAAAATACATCAAACACCAGAAAAGAATTCCATTTTTAACACCCCTGAGGAGAAAATTCGCTAATTATTCGCGCCTTTTTTTGCGTCGTAGAATGGCGAAGAAACCGAATATGCAATTTGAACGTCTTTTCTTCAACCGATTGAAACGAAAATTTGACACGGATCTACAATTAATGTTAGCAGATCTCATACCAATTTTTATTTATTTAAGTCATAGGGTTTAGAAGTTATCTTGTTAACAAACATGCGATTTTACAGACCGACAGGCAGTTAACGCGTTGACGAATTTGGTTCAAAATTAGATGCAAACATACATTCCTGATGATAAAACTGTGTACTAAATTTTACCCACCTAGCTATTTAATTTTTTTGAGTTATCTTGTTCACATGCACACGGATAGACAAACTTCCCGTTGACGAATTTTGTCCAAAATTTGACAGAAACCCACAAATTGTGTGTAAAATCCAGATACGAAATTTCATCCCTGTAGCTTTAATAGTTTTTGAGTTATCGTGTTCACAGACTCACAGACAGACATAATTCCACAGACTAATTCCAAAATTGTGTTTTTCGAATTCAGGGAGGTCTAAAACGTGGAGATTCGTCAAAATCTCGAGTTCGAATTTTTTGACGATTACAGTACTTTCTCTTTGTATACTTCGTACGCGAGAAAGTAAAAAAGGCTTGGCAGAACACTCTTGTTGCTTTAGATTATTTTTGCACTGTAATGATTCATCGAATTTTCAGCCATATTTAAATAAATGAAAATATTGATTTTTAATCATGTGACTGTTGTGAATCGCGCAGACCAAAAGGAGTAAATGAAAATAGCATTTCAAGATTTTGCACATTTTAATGACATTGAAAAACAATTAATTGGAATTCTGAATATTGATATGCGGTATAGTAATTACATCTAAAGGAGCAACGGCACTGAAATTTTTAAGGAAAGGGAAGACATACTTGAGAGATAGTAGTAACTAAAGTGCCTGTGCTTTTAAAAAGAATTTATGAAAACCTGTAGACCAATGTGCACTTTGTCACCGAATTGCAAGTTGTAGTCATGATGGTTCATGGATAATTTCCTGGAGATCATCTAAGAGAAAAACATTTGCGGCGCAGTTTCCCCTGGAAGTCCTCTAGGAAGGCAACCCACCTTCCATATACTGGAGTTAAATACAAACATCTACCTCAGATGATACCAAACAGCTTCAAGGTTGTTTTGACCAATAGAACTTCCAAATTATCAAGAGTCCTTGATTCATGGTTTTGGGTTGTTGTACTAAATCAAACGAGAAGAGACATAACAACAAAAACAACAATATGCATTATTTTGGTAGTTTAATGGCAAGGTGCGAAACTCAAAAAATTAAAAAGTCGCCAGGGATTTGCATGCTAACGTAGAACTACTATAAAGGATGAAATGTTTTCTGTTTAGATATACACATTCAAACGAAAGCATGTCTACTTTCCTGTCTTGGAATTTTTCATTATTATGTACGCATATGCAAACACCTTGTGAAAAAAGTAGACGGACACAAAATTACACTTTAATTTAATGAAAAAAAAACATATTTATTCAACAAATCTTTTGTGAAAAAATTGTCAGCATATTTTTGCATACTGTTACAGTCATGGAAACTCGCTTCCCAGCAATGCAAGTCTTATGGTTGGGAAGAGAGTTTTACAAGGTGAAGCATGGAGTGACCTCAGCGACTCTCGTGGCACGCATGACCTTGGCGACAAATAGATTATTCCCGAAAATGCAACCCTTTCCTCGATATTTCTATTAGGGGCCGAGATCCAGGTTTTTCCTGAACATTCTATGTGACGTCACGGCCTAACGGGGAGAGTATATAAGACCACGTTTGAATCACAGCAGCGTCTTTGATCGACTGGTTACTTCGCTTTGAAGCGCGAACGTCTTCGGAGTTCTATCCGCTGTGTGAGCTGAGCTGTTATTGTCGTTACTAGTTCTTTGCTGACTGCTTGTGTTGTTAGTTATCTAAGTGCTGAACTGTCATTACCTGTGAATTGTTGTCTATTTACATTGGTAATCTGTGCAAGGACTATTGTTTCCTGTACCTGTGCTAAGTGTTTTCCTGCATATTTGTAAATAAACCTTCATTCTCCATTATCCTGCGTGTTGGACTGTCTACATCATACACCACAGAGAGACCTTTTGCAACAATACATAATTATATAAGAATCAAATAAAATGTATTGTAAAACACATGAATTTGTATTAATTATCATAAGATTATATTAACAAATACAAAATGGCGTTGGTAAAGTTGTCAAAAAAGTAGACGGACAATCACAAATATGGTGCGAAATTTAAATTTTTAATAAGAGGTTTTCTTACCACCTGCTTGTATTAGTTCAAACACACGGTTTGGCATTGAATCATAAAGGTTTTGAATGTCTTTTTGACAAAAAGTATTCCGTACTGAATCAAGAGATTCGTGGAGCTCCTTGACATTTTCATATTGCCTCCCTTGTCCGTAAACACGTTCAACTAACATAGCCCAAACATTTTCGACAATATTGAGGTATGGACTTTTGGCTGGCCAGGGCAAAACTTAAAAAATGGTTTGATGAAAATAATGTTCAACTCTTTGAGGGGTATGAATGGAAGCTCCGTCTTGTTGATATATCCAGTTTTCTCCTCCCCAATCGGATCCGTATGGGAGAAGTTCCGTTTCCAACTGTTGTATATAATCTTTGTGATTTTGTCTACCTTTGATAAAAACTAAACTTGATCTACCACCGAAACAAACAGCAAGCCATACCATCAAACTTCCTCCTCCCTGTTGGCGAGAAGAGTAATATTGTTCTTTTTGTTTCAGGCAGTGCCAATAATATTGAAAGCCATCTGGACCATCTAAATTGAACCTTTTCTCATCAGAGAAAATAACGGATGTCCATTCAGTGGTCGAGGACATGTATTTTTTACCCCACGCCAGTCGATCAGCAATATGTTTTTTAGTCCATTTAGGATGATGTTTTCGTTTCTTAAATTGAAACTGTTTACTTCTTTGCACATAATTAAACGCTGTCTGTCTTGTTATATGGGTAAGTCCAGATTCACGCTGCGCGGTAGGGATGCTAGCCCGTCTTTTTTTAAGCTGTCGGAGAAGATTTCTTTGCTCTTTTGGCGTTAGTTTTTAAGTTTTTTTAATTAAATTAAATTTATATTTTAAATGAAGGTGATCTAACTGACTTATCCAAGTAAATACATGATAAGAAGTTACAAAAAATTATCCGAAGAAACTAGAAGCAAAGCACCTGAAATGGTTTGTCCGTCTACTTTTTTGACAATGAAGTATATATATCTATTTAACTTTAAATATAAACTGGTGTTTATTAAAACTTTTACGTCACCGGGGATTTCTTTCGACGATATGACTAGTGTATAATTTGAAACAACAATATTCAAAACAAAGAGCTTTACATTTGCAAATTTTTAGCGTCCGTCTACTTTTTTTGACAAAGTGTATGTACGGTTTTGCCAGAAATATATTCTTTTTTTAACTTTTATCTCAAATGTGAGGAAAACAATATAATTTTTTGATCCATTTCTGTATTGCAAGAGGAAATATTTAGCATTTCTGATTTATGTTGCAAAACGTTCTGTACCGCAGTCAGATGACGAGGAAGACACATTGCTGGCATCCCCCACACCAAGCTTCTCTACTACACCAGCGGAAGACTTTTGACCCGATACGTATGACTGAGCGTGCAGCGGGCCCACATATTGGGCTTATCTTCAGTGAAATCGGGTTTCAGGCCTGGGACCCTCCGGCCCCGAAGTTGAGACCCTACCACTAGGCCACCGCGGCCCTGTTAAATTTATTGATATGTATGACTAGATTAAAGTCCCGATATGAAATTACAGTAGGACTACTTGGGGACGATCTCGTTAATGTAAGCATATCATACAGACAACTCGAAATGAACTAAAACCCATGTAAATTTGCTATATTAGTCCAGGACAAGAACAGAAGAATGTATAGAGTCTTCAAGTGTCGCATAATAAATGTTTTATTAAGTGTTACTTCTGGCGATTTATGGTAAAATCAAGGTATGGTTATGGTTTCTGAAACATATTCTTCTCCGTGATTCTGATATTCTAATATCTAAAAACTAAGCATGACATGGAAATTCATACACTTTTACGTGCAAAAGAAAAGAAAAATTCTTGAAATCTTATGTTGTTTCTATAAAACTTGTATAATATTTCGATTTTTAATGTTCTGTTGAGTAGATTTTCAGATATGAGAAACATAACATGCGCTTTATTCATACATTTTCAGGGGCCAGTTAAGAATTTGTTTTAAGCGGATGGTGGTTTTACTGTTATTTGTAAGTAGAAATTCGTTTCCTAACATCTAATACAAACAACAGATGGCAGCATGAGTTCTAGGTTATTTTTCATCTTTAGTGTGCTGTTTTATACATGAATTGAAAAGAATTTACTGAATGTGCCCATGAAAGGGTTAATCATGTAGGTGGGTCATTTTTGAGTAATAAAAATATTTAGAAATGATAGTAAATTATTTTTTATTAAAATCAAGGAATAATTTTGAAACAACTCTCAGCTGCTAGTTTATTCTCTTAAAGATCCCTACTTTATATTCCCTTTCATATGACATGTAAAGCGTTGACCTAACGTTGGGTCCACTGTGTGTTCAACTCCCATGCTTTGTCGAGTTTCCATAAAACGTGATCCATCTCAGTAACTTGTATTCCGACCGGAGACATGACATTTGAAAGACGGACAAGAGAATTCGCGTTCTTTCCGAAAACTAGTTTCTGGGGGGATACTGCATTTTCATTACTCTTTGGACATAGTTTTCGGACGGCCTTCCACGAACAAAAATGCTTTCATTTTCACAGCATACTGCGTTCGCCTATTGTAATGGAAAAAAGTTTTTGAGATGCTACGAGATGCATTTCATCAACTTTTATCGCCGTCATACACAACAATGGAGGAGAGATTTTGGCGGATTTCTGCCATGGCTTTGATGTGAAGAAGTCTGAACAGTTGCTCCTATGATTTAATAGGAGAAGAAATTGTTGATTTCAAGCGGAAGTAAGAAAATTTTGGAAATGTTGTATCTTATATTACGTGCAATAAATATAAAATAATAAAAAAATATAATATAACTCGCTTTTATTAATACACTGAAAGGTAAAAAATATGAGTTCCAAACAAACTCGTAAAAGAAAAAGATACCGATTAAAGTTTTTCTAAGTGAATTTGAATTTTGTTGAATCATATTTAACATATATTTTTAAGTTCTAAAGAATGTTTTGGCATTTATTTTCTTTTGGATTTTCAATTTGGCCAAATTCCTCATTTTATTGTCTTTTAGCTTCTCGCACGTTTAAGTTCGTATTTGTACTTCTATATTTTTGATGAAAAAAATTAATATTTTTATTTTACTTTTTTTATATATTAATAAAAGCATGTTTTTAAAAACTTTTACATTTTTATTGGTTTTCAGTTTTTAGTCTTCAATATATTTCAGAACTCAATTTTTGAAATATTATGGAACATGCATTCAATTTTGTTTCTAAAATTAATCTTAAAATGCCTCCCCGATGGGAAATAAATATTTAATTACAATTTATCAATCAACTGATAGCCAAGTTAGAAAAAATTTAAAACATTGCATTGTCATCAGTACACACAATTGTATGAAATTGCAGGTCTCCAGTACTTCAGAAAGTGTTTGAATATTGATAATAAAATTTCTATTTTACATGCAAGAAATTTGTCGCTTTCGAGTTAAACAAAAGGGTTTAAAAAGTGGATTTTTAATTTATAAAAGTGGAGTTACTTCATGATTGCATTTTTTGTATAGTCTAATCAAAAATCTTTGGTGGATTTCTGCTATAGCTTTTTTGTGTAGAAGTCTGAACAGTTGCTCTTATGATTTAATAGGAGAAGAAATTATTGATTTGAAGCGGAAGTAAGGAAAATTTGGAAATGGATTATTTTTATTCTTTTCGTTTGTTCAAGTAAATATAAAATAATAAAAATAAATAATACAACTCGCTTTTATTAGTACATTGAAAAGTAGAAAATGTTTTTTATAAAAAATATGAGCTCGAAACAAACCCGTAAAAGAATAAGATACCGATATTAGTTTTCTAAGCGAATTGGAATTTTGTTGAATCATATTTAAGATATACATTTAACTTTTATATAATGTTTCGGGATTTTTTTCCACTTATGATATTAATTTTCTTATTTTCAGCTCCTGACACGTTTCAGTTGTGTTCATTCAGTTCAGTTCGAGTGTTTGTACTTGTTATGCACAGGAAGCGAGTTTGCCAATATCACTTGTTAGTCTCGTAAAGTGGAGACAGGCAGCTTGCATAAAAACCAATCCCACTATAGACGCCTATGGGGAGTGTTTTCGATGCCAATATTTGGCGATATTTCGCTTTATTGGCGAGAAATGCTTAAAAAGTTGTTCTATTTCGACGACGACCGAGAGATGCAATCTGTTATAAGGATGTAAACATTTCTACTTTGTAGTTTTTTTTGTGTGTATGTGTGTAACGTAAAGTAAAATGAATTCCTTCTTGAGTGTCTTAAAGTTGAAAATAATTTGTTATTAGTTGTTAATTGTAAATAAAGGTATTTGAAAACACGATGAAGAAAAATCTCAGTTTCGCGCCAATCAAAGTAAACGCGGAAACCCTAGCGGGTACAATGATAAACTTGGCGTGGTAAAAGACATTCCCATAGGCGCCTATAGTGGGATTGGTTTTTATGCAGGCAGCTTGAGAAATACTAGTTATGAAGAGCTGCTGGATAAGCTAAAAGCGTCCTGGCTTATTGCATGCAGTGGAATTTCTATGAGATGGAGCATTTTTAGAAATGACGAATCGTATGATTTAAAATAGACATTTATTAGACGACCACATTTAAGAACATATTTACATATCACATCTTATAGTAAAGCAACAGCTTACAGCTGAAGTCTCTTCGGGGAGAGAATGCTTAGAGAACCGTAGGTATCTCTCCTTCCCCTAATGACATAGTAGAGACAAGTATATATACTCTAATAATCATCTACATATCAGCTGCGGGAATTGGATAGACAACGTCATACGATTCCGATTAAATAGCTGCTAAAAAAGAATGTCAAGTGAAGTGATTAATTTAAAGAAAGAATGCTTCAAATCTTAGAATAAAGGTACGAGAGACAATTTAGAAAAGATGCAAGCTTTTTAGCTTAAAATGCAGAATTTCCCAACAGTACTTCTATTATATTTGATGGAAAAAAAGGAATATTTTTATTTTATTTTTTAATATATGAATAAAAGCATGTTTTAAAAAACTTTTACATTTTTATCGGTTTTCGCTTTGTAGTCTCCAATATATTTCATAAAACTATTTTTGAAATATTATAGAGATTGTATTCAATTTTTTTTCTAAAGTTAATTTAGAAGGCTCCCCGATGTGAAATAAATATTTAATTACAATTTATCAATTAACTGATATCCAAGTTAGAAAAATTTGAAAACATTACATTGTCATTAGTACGCACAATTGTATGAAATTTCAGATCTCCAGTACTTCAAAAAGTGGTTCAATATCGATAATAAAATTTCGATTTTACACGCAAGAAATTTGTCGATTTAAATAAAAGCGTGCAAAAAGTGGATTTTTAAAAAGAGTTGCTTCATGAATTCAACCTTTTCCAGTCTAAACAAAAATTGCATACATATTAAAATGCACTTATAAAATATGTTCAGGTATGTTTTATATTGTATAGGGTGGTCATAAATTATTATTGGACCCATTTCAAAATTAATTACAAAAACCCATATAATATAGCAACATCGGTTGGTTGTTTCAAAGAGATTTTTCAATTTCTTTCCTGATAGGTAACGCGCTCCGTTACGGCACACTAAATCTTCTGAGCGGGAAATTCCCAACGCAAGTCTTAAAATGGCTACCGTGCAGCAGAATGCGTGTCTGGCACGTCTCTGGTTTCACGAAAGAAAATTGTAACAGCTGAAATACGGTTTCGCTAAGAGTATCGAAATTGTCTCTATCCAAGTAAGGACTCCAACAACAGTTGGTATGAGCAATTTAAGGTAACAGGACATGTGCTTGCTTGACGACTACGATCTCAGACGAAGTTGTTGACTGAGAGAGGGAAAATTTCACTCCATAATTGCTCATACCAAAGATTAATGGAGTTCTTATTTAGAGACCGACAATTTCTATACTCTAATAAAAATTACTTTGAAATGTTATAATGGACTTTCTTTAGTGGAACCAGAGAAGTATCAGACTTGCCTTCTGCTGCACGGTAGCCATTTTGACACTTGCTCTTGGGATACTCCCTCTGCAACAGATTTTGAGTTCCATAACGGCGCGTTACCTATCTAAAAAACTTTTTGAGCTACTATCTCATTTAAAAATCGAAGTTGTTACATTATTATGCTTTTAAAATTAATTTATGGAAATGGGTTCAATAATTTACGACCACCCTGTGTATGGAATTAGTTGTATCATACATTTGACTGTAATTTTTATAATAGGATTTGCAAGGAATCAGAAAAGTTAAAATTTTATAATCGCCATTAAACCTTTAAAACAGCATATACACAAAAATCTTAAAATATCCTGTTTATGTTAAGTTTCTGAATTGTTTTAATCATTTAGGTTTTATTAGCGGTGACATTACTTTCATAAGCAAATGTGAACGAAGTGTAATCCAAATGTTATTGTTACTTTTGGGTTTTCTGTATTTTACGTCTACGCAGTTTATCAATTTTTTGAGCAATCATACAAAAAAGTCTTCTTTATTCGTTTTTAAAGATTTTATTGCATTTCAACCGTGAGTTTAATAACAACAATAATTTTTCGGCTACGTGCGATTAGTTACTGAGAGAAACTATTTCGAGAAATTTAAAAGATGTCGATAAAATATTCTTAAATAATATGATTAAAATTTCTACATTTTCTGTTCCAAAATAAAAAAAAAATTAAAAATGTCTTTTTAAAGCTGATTTTATTAAGTGTATGAAAAAATATAACATTTGTTTTTATTTCAATTATTTTATATTTTT